>CAUDMG010001775.1:5410000-5507500 GCA_958450375.1 Homarus gammarus
CTCTATCAACACATTCCATTAGACTTCATATACAGACACACCCGGCCTCATATGACAGGTTAATGAGCTGTTCCCCCTTTTATTACCCCCCCCCCTCCTCATATGTGGCAACAGGTGTATCGCTATCTCTCACGCCCGTCACACCTGGAGGTCCGGGTGTATACTGGAGTGGTTTACCTGTAATAGGGATGCGAGTGTTCCAGATTTTAAGTATGTGTGTGTGTTGAGGTGGGAGGGGGCAGTGTTGTGTGTGTTTTTGTATTGTGTGCGTAAGTGGGAATGATACATGTGTGTGTGTGTGTGTGTGTGTGTAGGGTTTATATTGAGTGTATATCTGTGAAGGGGTGATGCACGTGCCTGTACGCGTGTGTGTGTGTGCGTGCGTGCGTGCGTGTACAGGCGTGTTATATGCATACTACAATTTACCACATGACAGTTTGGAGTACAATGAACACATATCCGGCACACTCTCACTCTCCCACTCCGACCATTGTCCTCTCACCTCCTCCACTCCCTCCCTACACTCCCTCTCCCCACTCCCCTCCCTCTCCCCCCCCTCTCTCCCCTCCCCTTCACAGTAATTTACCCCAAACGAGCGTCACCTCATTATTCATTGATAATTGTGTCGAAAATCCGGTTAACTTTGGTGCCATTGAGAGAGAGACAACATTAACACGAGTTGTCCGTTTGGGAAATATTGGATAATGTGAGTGTACATTAGGCCTTGGTTTACCGTCGTCTGGGTCTGTCTGTGTACCTGTCTGTCAGTGTCTGTTTGTACCTAGTCTGACAAAGTTACCCAACAGCACCGTCAGTGTAAATCAATAAAAACTGTAAGATGTACCACCCTCCCCGCCACCCCTCCCCGCCACTCCTCCTCGCCACCTCTCCCCGCCACCCCTCCCCGCCACTCCCTCGTGTCTGTCACCAAATTCGCCTCAAATTGTTAGGTGTGGAAAATTAATCGTGAATTAGAGTAATCTGCCTTACAAGCACTCGTCTCTCTCACGGCAGATGGTAGTGACTGGCAGAGTTGAGGGAAGGTGTGCGTGCGTGCGTGGAGTGTGTGTGTGTGTGTTGGGTGAGGCAAAGAGAGGAGTGGTAATGAGGTGGGTGGTGTGGATTGGGTGAGGCAGGCAAAAAGGAGTGGTGATGATGTGTGGATGGTGATTGGTGTGGGCTGGGTGAGGTACGCCAATCAGCTCATGTGTTGCCTGTGACGTCACATCACAGGTCACGATGATTGGCTAAGGTGTAGGTTTCTCAAGCTGTTGTGAAGTGTGAGGGAGAGTTGTGAGGTGTGAGGGAGTGTTGTGAGGTGAGGGAGTGTTGTGAGGTGTGAGGGAGTGTTGTGAGGTGTAAGGGAGTGTTGTGAGGTGTGAGGAAGTGTTGTGAGGTGTGAGGGAGTGTTGTGAGGTGTGAGGAAGTGTTGTGAGGTGTGAGGGAGTGTTGTGAGGTGTGAGGGAGTGTTGTGAGGTGTGAGGAAGTTGTTGTGAGGTGTAAGGAAGTGTTGTGAGGTGTGAGGGAGTGTTGTGAGGAAGTGTTGTGAGGTGTGAGGGAGTGTTGTGAGGTGTGAGGGAGTGTTGTGAGGTGTGAGGGAGTGTTGTGAGGTGTGAGGGAGTGTTGTGAGGAAGTGTTGTGAGGTGTGAGGGAGTGTTGTGAGGTGTGAGGGAGTGTTGTGAGGTGTGAGGGAGTGTTGTGAGGTGTGAGGGAGTGTTGTGAGGTGTGAGGAAGTGTTGTGAGGTGTGAGGGAGTGTTGTGAGGTGTGAGGGAGTGTTGTGAGGTGTGAGGGAGTGTTGTGAGGTGTAAGAGAGTGTTGTGAGGTGTGAGGGAGTGTTGTGAGGTGTGAGGGAGTGTTGTGAGGTGTAAGGGAGTGTTGTGAGGTGTAAGGGAGTGTTGTGAAGTGTGAGGGAGTGTTGTGAGGTGTAAGGGAGTGTTTTAGGTGTAAGGGAGTGTTGTGAGGTGTAAGAGAGTGTTGTGAGGTGTGAGGGAGTGTTGTGAGGTGTGAGGGAGTGTTGTGATGTGTGAGGAAGGTTGTGAGGTGTGAGGGAGTGTTGTGAGGTGTGAGGGAGTGTTGTGAGGTGTGAGGGAGTGTTGTGAGGTGTGAGGAAGTTGTTGTGAGGTGTGAGGGAGTGTTGTGAGGTGTAAGAGAGTGTTGTGAGGTGTGAGGGAGTGTTGTGAGGTGTGAGGGAGTGTTGTGAGGTGTGAGGAAGTTGTTGTGAGGTGTAAGAGAGTGTTGTGAGGTGTGAGGGAGTGTTGTGAGGTGTGAGGGAGTGTTGTGAGGTGTGAGGGAGTGTTGACCATGCTTGGCTGCCTGGGATGACATCAGTACCTGTTGAACAAGTCACGATGCCGGGTCGACACCACCTGCTAGGGAGGGCCACCTGGGGAAGGAGAGAGAGAGAGAGGGGGGTTATTGTGTGGAGAGAGAGAGAGAGAGAGGGGGGGGGTGATTGTGTGGAGAGAGAGAGAGAGAGAGAGAGAGAGAGAGAGAGAGAGAGAGAGCTGTCCTCTTAAAAAATGAAGAGAAGTATATAAAGAAACAACATTAAGATACATTCAGTAGTATTTATTAATCACCAAACTCCATGTGTGTACTGTGTTGGTGAGGTGGTGTTGTAGTGTCCCTCCGTCGTTCGTTTCATCTCCTCCTGCCGTCAACCTGGTGGTGGTGTCCTCAGTGTGGTGTCATGCATGATTGGGTACATGTAGCATCATGTCACAAATTCTCTCTTCTCTTTTTCTTTTTCCTGATGGCGAATGTGACTGTTGGGTATATTAGTTGTGACGGCTGAGTGGATACAGCGGTCCTGTCATGTCTTAAATACCCGCTGGTTGGAGCCCAGGGCATTCTCGGTTCACTTAGTTGTAATTGTGTACCGGCACCTAACTTTACACTTTGGGAATTGAAGTAGGTCGAGTGTAGTGCTGACTTGAAGGCCATCTTGTGTACTGTATCGACACTATCAGGTCTGTAGGGTCCAGTTTTTCAGTAGCAGGTAAAGGTAGGTCACCTTCACTTCTACAGTACAGTCCCAGGGTGGCGGGTATCACGCGGCCGTAGGCGGATGTGTTTCATTTTGTATGGTGTGTAGATAAGGAAATCGCCCACTCACAGCCCAGAGTGTGAAACATTAAAGAGTTAACCCAGGGCGTCAGCCTCGGGGGGCCTGGCCTACCTCCCTCCTCACACAAGATGGCATAGGACGGTTGTATACAGCATACCTTTGTGTCTGATTATTGGCCTTTTGAGCAGTAAATAAATAACAGTGTTTACGAATTGATTACTTCTGATCACACTACCAAATTACTTTATGTAGAGCGAATCATTTTGGTTACCTGTAATTAGAGACCAGGTGTGTAGTAATTGATCCATTAAGCGGATAGACTCTATTTGGAGGTCATTAGGGCAGTTCTCGTCACGTAATTACTGATGTCTTTACCCGTGATTCATAAAAACTCTCAGCAGGTGGTGATGACGCCCAGGTGTTGTAGGGAGATGGTGGTGGTGGTCGGGATCTAGTAATGGTTAACGTATAGTGGTGGTGTTTGTAGTAGTGATATGTGGTGTCTATGATAATGCTGGCGAGGTAATAAGCACCATACTCTACACCATACCATACTTTACAGCGTGTTTGTGTCAATGTTAAGATGCTTATTGTTGTGAGAGATGAGCAATGGACACGTAGTCTGTTATGCACGACAGGTCACGAGAGTCTGAGGTTTGAGCTGCGTCATGTGATCTAAGGAGGGCGTGAGGTGTTGTGGGGGTGAGGAGCGCTACAGTCATCTCTCGTGTCACTTGTTTACTGGGGGAGAGTACGTTGATGGGGGGGGGGGGGCACCATACCCATCTCTCGGTGACATTCTGAAGCCGTATGTGCCCCGGGAGGAGGAGAAGGCGGCTGTGGTGGGGGGGGGGTGAGTGAGCGTCAGATGGCATGCAGGTGGTGGTGGCTGGCCAGGTAGTTGTACCCCCGCCAGCCGCGTCTCCTTCCTCGTGTGTTTGTCTACCTCATCACCTCACTGCTCCTGCCCCCGCACCACTACCACCACCGGATGTAGGTAGCTACTGTTCTCTCACACTCTTTACTCGCTAGCTGTTGTTAAGGTCTCTAGTGCATGTTTCTATACTTATTGTGGATAAATGATGAGGTATGATGCAGGGCCTAGTTATGGTGCACCGTTCAGGGAGTCTTGTTGTCAGTAGTGGAAAATATTTAATAATTCTGGGAGGTGGAAACTCACTCAGACCTGCTGGTAGTTTGTCTCTCCACGGACCATTAATTGGTAGGGAAGATGGAGGTGAGGTGCTCCCTCGCCAGGTGGAGGAACATCAGGTAGGTAATGGAGGAAGCTGAGGGTCGCTACTCACTCACCACACTCACCAGGTTGATTGACATTGTTATGTTGGGGAAGGCAGACAACAAGGAGGACGCTGTCAAAGAATTAGCCTCTAAAGTGACTTGTCTATAGATACGGTGAATGTTAACACTTAAATTTTTCAGTTTAGATGTATTATTCCATCAAAACATGTGTAGATAGTTTTACTACGTGGGTTACCGGTACCTGACAAATTAATTACCATCACTTAGACAGCCAAGGTAGTCCAAGGTGAGGTTGGTGTAGTTTTATTACGTGTTGTGTTGAAGACGGCGTTGAGACCTCCAGGTGGGACAACTTGAGCCCAGGGTCTTAACGATACACACTTCCCTATACCTGTTACAAAACACCGTAATTCAGGGCAGCGAAATGTGTGTGTGTCGTGTTGAGCAGAGCTACAGCCTTGTTCTTGAGGTGTTTACATGGCAGTGGTGTAGTACTCCGCCAAGATGAATGACGGCATACACCCATTCACCCTAAAGCTTCATTACTCATGCGTGTGTTAGGGCCACTCCTCTCGGGACCAGTCATCATCTTGCCTCTCCTGTAGGATACTCCAAGGACAAGTACAAGTTTTTATCAGTGATCACGCTAAGAGGCATCACGGTTAATGGGATTCGGCACGCGGCAGAATGTGATCTCTTTTTACAGGGTCGAGGGCATATCTGCGGGAATTTGTGAGGGTGCGGGAGGACTTGCGGCGGCTTCTGCGGCTGCCCAAACTCGCCATCAGTGTCACAGTCCTAAGACCCGTATCGTGTTCAAAGACCCAGTCCCTAGATCGTTCGGAGCTTACGTTGGGGAAATATACTCAACAAACTTCAACTGCTTCTTCCGTCGCTGCCTCTGTGTTTATTTCTGTGGCGCCCCCCCCCCCTTCCCTTTAACCCCCTTTACTCCACCATCCCCTCTTCTCCCCCTTTAGTGGCACACTGATCTCGAGCGGTCGTATCTCACCGCTGAATGGGTGTGGTAACTTTAAAGGGATTCAGTTAGTATTAGTAATGGGCTGTAAGTACCCCCTGAGCGGCCACCACAATATTTAGTGGTTCCTTACGTCCGCGTCACTCTGCCGTCGAGGTCTTGGGCCCTGCTGTGGTGAGGAGGGCCATGTGTGTGGGGTCGAGTGCCATATAGTGGATGACGTAGAGGGCCATATAGTGGTGGTGTAGAGGGCCATATAGTGGTGGTGTAGAGGGCCATATAGTGGTGGTGTAGAGGGCCATATAGTGGGTGGTGTAGAGGGCCATATAGTGGTGGTGTAGAGGGCCATATAGTGGTGGTGTAGAGGGCCATATAGTGGGTGGTGTAGAGGGCCATATAGTGGTGGTGTAGAGGACCATATAGTGGGTGGTGTAGAGGGCCATATAGTGGTGGTGTAGAGGGCCATATAGTGGTGGTGTAGAGGGCCATATAGTGGGTGGCGTAGAGGGCCATATAGTGGTGGTGTAGAGGGCCATATAGTGGGTGGTGTAGAGGGCCATATAGTGGTGGTGTAGAGGGCCATATAGTGGTGGTGTAGAGGGCCATACCTGCTATAGGTATCACTGACAGCCTCGACCACTGTTAATTGAAAGAGGTTAATGAGGTGGGGCCCCGTCGTCAGGAGCACGGCAGACGGCGGGTCCATTGTCGTCTGGAGGGGAAAAAAATGTGTGATAAAAAGACAATGTAGATTTTATACTGAGATCCCAAGGTTAGGTGTGTGTGTGTGTGTGTGTCTGTTTGTCTGTTTGTCTGTCTGTCTGTGTGTTCGATGTAATAGTGTCTTAATTAAGAAAATAACTTAAGAGATTTATTGTCTTGAACACATAACAGACTTAAGCCTATCCGGGAACTGTGAGTGAAGGAAGGAAGGAGTGTAGGGATGGGGGAAGGAAGGAAGGAGTGAGTGTAGGGATGGGAGAAGGAGGGAGTGAGGTCAAATTGTAGTAGTAGTGGCGTAGTTAGTTAGTTTAGTATAGTTAGTTAGCTGTAATAATTAGCTTGATGGAGAGGCGGTGATCGCGTCATTAGCCTCCTCCTCCTCCCCTTTCCGTCTCCTCCTTATTCCTCCTTGTATCCCTTCTTCTTCCAATTCCTCTTTCTTCGAACGTCTCCTCCTCCTCCTCCCTGTTCTTCCTCCATCTCCCCTTCCTCCCCCTTCTCCTCACATTCCTGCGGTCACGTCCACCTTCCCTCACTCCCGTCCTCACCTCTTTTGGTTTATTCTTGTCGTCATCCGAGTCTCTCTCTCTCTCTCTCCAAATTTTGTCGTGTGTTCTCCCGTGAAAATATATTAAGCAGTTCACTTACACACAACCTTTGAATAAGAGAGTGTATCACATTTTTAACACACACACACACAGGTGTCGTCACGGCCAATTACTCGTAAGAGGTGGGATGTTACCTGCTCCGTCACCGTAACCAAGGAACGATTATGTGTTTTGTGTTGGTCGAGTGTGTGTGGTGACGGCTGGGGTGATGTGAGATTAAGCTCCCGTAGTGATTCTCTCTTAATGTGATTTTTGTGTGGGTGTGGGTTGGTGTATGCTGCCGCCGCCCCTCCCGCACTAGATGTAGCCCTCCACACGTGTAGTATCTGTGGGCGCCCCTGCCGGTCCCGTATCGGCCTTTTGAGTCACCCCAGAGCTCACCAATGAAGGTATCACAGCTGGATGATCGTCATACTCGATTCCTAGTGACAGCAAAGTAATAGTATGTGTTGTTTGAGTTATATACCTGAAGATGAATATACTGTATTTTTTTACCTGATGATTAGACACCTTAGCTTATTTTACCTGATCATTAGACACCTTAGCTTATTTCACCTGATCATTAGACACCTTAGCTTATTTTACCTGATCATTAGACACCTTAGCTTATTTTACCTGATCATTAGACACCTTAGCTTATTTCACCTGATCATTAGACACCTTAGCTTATTTCACCTGATCATTAGACACCTTAGCTTATTTCACCTGATCATTAGACACCTTACCTAGACAACAGGAGTCGCATTGTTCACAGATACTTATTGGGGCGAGTGTTACCTCAATCATTATAGGTATATAATTCACTGGTTATATAAAGTACCAGTATTTGATATATTGATAATGCTGTAGTGATTCATTAACGTAATCGGTGTCCTTAGTGTTTTATTTTGTACCAGTTTTAAATGTTAGTTTTGGAGATAGTAATAATAATAATAATAGTACATTGATAATAATAGTGTTTGGGTGTGAGGTATAGTATGGTGCAGCGAGTTGTTGACAGAGTGATTAATAGTGTTCTACCTGGATGGTGGTTTATTGTGGCGCATCACACGGGATAGGTCATGATGGTGTTAGTATGTGGGTACACCTGCCTGAGTGGAAAGTAATTATCTCTCTCTCTCTCTCTCTCTCTCTCTCTCTCTCATTTTATCCCAGTCACAACTCAATCGTGTCAATGTCCGGCTTACCGATCAAGTTAACTAGGGGATGATTGTCTATCTATAATTTCAGAAGCTATTTCGTTCTTACCTGGCTAAATTGTCTTTCATTTACGTGAGGTTTAGTTTTCTGTAGTTATACCTGCCAGGTGGTGAGCGGCGTCTTACCTCACCTGTATGGTAATTAGCATCCTCAGGGATCATTATGTCACCTGTGTGGCCTTAGACGAGAGCCTGGTGTAGCTTGGTGGCGACGCTGAGCCATTGTGAAGTGAGTTACAAGGATGAATGGTCAGACGCTCCCATACTTGGTAATTTGGAACCTCCGCTTATTTCACCTAATGATTAAAACACCTTAATGCTATATGTAGAGGGTGTTAGGTTAGGTTTGGTTGGGTTAAGTTAGCATTGGAGTGTTTGGTCATTAGGTGAAATAAACAAGGGGGGGGGGGTTACCTAATGAGATCTCTTCCTTTAAATCATCTCTTAAAAAATATCTTATCTAAGTATTAATATTTCTTGTAACACCTACCATATTTACAGTACCTGCTGTTATTGTACCATCAAAACCGTTTTATCGGAAATTATCATGTAAATAGATAAGTAATTACCATTGCAATAAACCTTATTGTACCCAGGTTGTACTGCTCCCCCATTATACCTGTGTTTTTCAATTCCACTGTAATTTATGTATATATAAATAAATAAAAAAATAAATAAAATTAGTATGTATTGAAGTGATAACCGTGGTAACATTATGAGATGTTCTTATTACCACCATGCTATTGTACTATTCCAGGTGATACTAAATGTTGCATAATACTTCCTTGAGATAAATGTATAGTATATATGAGGTGCCTCAACTGGCTCAGCCATGTTAATATTGTTATTATTATCCACTCTGTATCTGTGTTTTTCTGGCTAAATAAACTGTTTCAATTCAATTCAATTCAAGAGGTGAAGACTGTAGGTATGAATTGACCGAGGTAGAAGAAGGAAGGGGGTAGAGGAGGCAGGGAGGGTGGAGGTGAAGGAGGCAGGGAGGGTGGAGGTGAAGGAGGCAGGGAGGGTGGAGGTGATGGAGTGAGGTGAAGGAGGGTGGAGGTGATGGAGTGAGGTGAAGGAGGCAGGGAGGGTGGAGGTGAAGGAGGCAGGGAGGGTGGAGGTGAAGGAGGCAAGGAGGGTGGAGGTGAAGGAGGAAGGGAGGGTGAAGGAGGCAGGGAGGGTGGAGGTGAAGGAGGCAAGGAGGGTGGAGGTGATGGAGTGAGGTGAAGGAGGCAGGGAGGGTGGAGGTGAAGGAGGCAGGGAGGGTGGAGGTGAAGGAGTGAGGTGAAGGAGGCAGGGAGGGTGGAGGTGAAGGAGGCAGGGAGGGTGGAGGTGATGGAGTGAGGTGAAGGAGGCAGGGAGGGTGGAGGTGAAGGAGGAAGGGAGGGTGGAGGTGAAGGAGTGAGGTGAAGGAGGTAGGGAGGGTGGAGGTGATGGGTGTTTTAGCGCGCTTGGGAACAAAGTGATCACGGGGGGACGCTCCTTCACACAGGGTCACTAACTTTCACACGCTGATTGTTGACACACTGACTACTAACCCACCCCCCCCCCCCCCCTTTCCTCCTTCATCCCTCTCTTCCAACTATTCCTCCATCCTTCCTTCTGGGCCCTTCCTCCCGTTTGCTTCATCGCTCCCCCTCTCCCTTCCCTCGTTCTTCCTGACATCTCACACACACACACACACACACACACATATATATATATATTAGGTACGTGTGGCGGCGACAGGTGTGTGTGTGTGTGTGTATATAGACACCTGTAATTAGTTAAGCGAGGGAAAGGGGAGGGCGGGCATGCTCAGGTGTACACACAGGAAATGAGCAACCATGGAGGAGATGGAGTGTCGCCTTGTGCCAGGTAAGTGTGTGTGTGTATGTTATCTTGTGCTGCGTTCTCCTTCCATATATTCTCTGTTCTCTCCCTCTGTTCTCTCCATATTCTCGTCTTGCTTCCACTAGAGGTAATGGGGTAGTTGGTGTACCTCCTGGCGTGTGTTCCGTGGGTCACCTGACGATTAGACACCCTAGTTTATTTATCATGGTGATTAATTAACCCAACCTAATATAACCTAACTTTTACCATGTGTGAGGACTTCGTTGTGAAAGAGTCTAGAAATCTCTCTCTCTCTCTCTCTCTCTCCAATGATAATGAAAGTGAGAATTACAGCCTGGAAAATTACATGTAAATACTGCTTCCTCCACTCCGTCTTGTCTTCCTCCACGCTGTATTTGTCTTCCTCCACTCTGTCTAGTCTTCCTCCACTCCGTCTTGTCTTCCTCCACTCCGTCTTGTCTTCCTCCACTCCGTCTTGTCTTCCTCCACTCCGTCTAGTCTTCCTCCACTCCGTCTAGTCTTCCTCCACTCCGTCTTGTCTTCCTCCACTCCGTCTTGTCTTCCTCCACTCCGTCTTGTCTTCCTCCACTCCGTCTTGTTTTCCTCCACGCTGTCTTGTCTTCCTCCACTCTGTCTAGTCTTCCTCCACTCCGTCTTGTCTTCCTCCACGCTGTCTAGTCTTCCTCCACTCCGTCTTGTCTTCCTCCACTCTGTCTAGTCTTCCTCCACTCCGTCTTGTCTTCCTCCACTCTGTCTAGTCTTCCTCCACTCCGTCTTGTCTTCCTGTCAAGTGTTCCTCCTGTAGTCGATTGTGTTGTGAAAGTTGTGAGAGTGTTTGGGGCCCATGTGGAGTTGTGTTTGGGGGTCCCGTGTAGGTGTTTGGGGCCCTGTGGTGATGTATGGATGTGTTTGGGGCCCTGTGGAGGTGTATAGATGTGTTTGGGGCCCTGTGAAGGTGTATAGATGTGTTTGGGGCCCCGTGGAGGTGTATACATGTGTTTGGGGCCTTGTGGTGATGTATGGATGTGTTTGGGGCTCTGTGGTGCTGTATAGATGTGTTTGGGGCCCCGTGGAGGTGTATACATGTGTTTGGGGCCCTGTGGTGATGTATGGATGTGTTTGGGGCCCTGTGGAGGTGTATAGATGTGTTTGGGGCCCTGTGAAGGTGTATAGATGTGTTTGGGGCCCCGTGGAGGTGTATACATGTGTTTGGGGCCCTGTGGTGATGTATGGATGTGTTTGGGGCTCTGTGGTGGTGTATAGATGTGTTTGGGGCCCCGTGGAGGTGTTTACATGTGTTTGGGGCCCTGTGGTGATGTATGGATGTGTTTGGGGCTCTGTGGTGGTGTATAGATGTGTTTGGGGCCCTGTGGAGGTGTATAGATGTGTTTGGGGCCCCTGTGGTGGTATATAGATGTGTTTGGGGCCCCGTGGAAGTTTGAAGGGATTGCGAAATAAATAAACACTTTTGGAGGCATTTTTGGAGGTGTATACAAGTTTCTTAAAGCCTTATGGTCTATAGTCGTGTTTGGTGGCCCTTATGTGGAGGTAGACGTTTTGGAGTGTTTGAAGGCAGTTATATACCGTTAAGAACACACACACACACACAAAAACACTCAATTTTCTTGATCTTTTTCTCACCACACACCTCTCTGTCTCTTTCTCTTCCTCACACACACACACACACATTTGGACTTCCGTGTTGAGTGCAAGATGTGCGAGTCACTCCTCGTTCTCACTGGTCGACGCCTGATGGAAACGTCTTTTTACTTATCCACTGAGAAGGTGCCCCCCCCCCCCCCGCCTCCGTCATTTTCGTGTTTTGATATGATGTACAGCGGTCATCTCTGGTGTGTGTGTGTGTGTGTGTGTCCTGGAGACGAGACGGGTTATTCAGGTCAGTAGGTAGGAGCTTTGACTTACCGGCCACTACCCCACCATCACCTACCACTACCCCCATCACCTACCATTACCCCCATCACCTACCACTACCCCAGCATCACCTACCACTACCCCCATCACCTACCACTACCCCCATCATCTGCCACTTCCCCCGTCACCTGCCGCTACCCGAATCATCTGCCACTACCCCATCATCTGCCACTACCCCCATCACCTGCCACTACCCCATCATCTGCCACACCCCCATCACCTACCACTACGCCCATCATCTGCCACTACCCCATCATCTGCCACTACCCCATCATCTGCCACTTCCCCATCATATGCCACTACCCCCATCGTCTACCACTTCCCCCATCACCTACCACTACCCGCATCACCTACCACTACCCGCATCACCTACCACTACCCCCATCACCTGCCACTACCCCTTCATCTGCCACTTCCCCATCATCTGCCACTACCCCCATCGTCTACCACTTCCCCATCACTTACCACTACCCCCATTACCTGCTACTTCCCCCATCATGACCTACTGGACACCTGCCACCAGAGGAAGGATGTGTTACAGTGTTTAACTCAATAAGAATATTGGATCACCTGAAGATTGACACCCCCCCCCCCCAAGTTATTTCACCTGATGATTATACACACTCACGCTACCTGGGGGGTTAGGTTACGTTAATTTAGGTTGGGTTAGATTATGTTAGATTAGTTTAGGTTACATTAGCGTTAGGATGTGTGTGTGTGTGACCTTGGTGAGGGCTGGAGGCCATGTTCACCTTGACTGCATCTCTGATTCTTTCTTGGTAGTGGTGTGTGTAGGATCACCGAGACGAATTTGACAGATAGAGAGAGAATATTCTTTCTGTGGGGTGGATAGTCCCACACATCCCCCCACACCCAACATCCCCTCACAACCATCTACCACCCTCCCCACATCCCCCAACACCCCCCAAAACCACATCCCTACACCGTACACGTTGCATATATCACCCCGTAAGACCCAACAGGAGGACCACACAACATACCGGTGTATATGTAGAGGGGTTTAAAATTCCCATGCACCTTACGTTAATAGCCAGGTGGTCTACTATTACCTGCTTTAATAACTATTATAAATCGCGTGTGCTGAAGGTTGGCCTGTGTCTTGAGCCCCTTCTTCCACCACAGGAGTATATATAGCCTGGAGGGGTCCTTCACCTTGCCTGGGGGGGGGAGGGGACCCGACGAAGGCAATCATAAGTACCTACCCACCTGGTGAGAAACACATACTCACATCTCGTTAACTGTTCTAATGACACCTGTCTGGGAGGAGTGAAAGCCACTTGTTGAAGGTTAGTTTATTTTTGTCGACTAGTTTCCGTAAGTGAGTGATTCGTCCTTCTGAGTACAGTGCTTAGTTTGTTTCCGTCGAGTTACGGTATATCATTCACTCTACCGATGGTCTGCATCCTTTAGAACGGCGACAATGTACTCAGGAGGTTATGTCATACTCTGGGTGTTGTTATCGTACTCAAGGGGCTTATTCATCGTGATCAAAGAGGCGAGTTGCGGAAATGGAAAGTGTTGTTGGTGGTGTTGGTGATAGGTATGGTGGTGGTTGAGGGGGCGGAGTGGAGACGGTGGGGTTCTTCAAGGGTAGTGTTTCAACTGTCTCTGTTTCCTTTCCGTAAAAATGTGGTTGGATACTTTCCCTTTCCTGCCTCGCACCAGAGACAGAGTCGCCTGTCCTATCACACACTTTGTAGCTGTCTAGCACCTTACCTCGCCACTTCCACTCCCCATCTCCCCACCCACTTGATTCCCCCACTCCTTATTCTCCCGCGGAAACGACGTGGAAAACCTGTAAATTAGTTTTTTCTAGCGGCGGTGATCATGACCCGTCAGTGTGGTGGTGGTGGCCGTGAGCAGCAGATGTTTGTGTTGGCTGAGGCGGACTGCTATATTTTTCACTGTCATTCCATTTTGTACGACATTATATTCATATGAATTTTTTGTATAGATGTATGTGTAGTTTCTCTAAGTAACTGTGTTTATTAATAAGTAGAATATAATGAGATTCTTTCGATCGTAATGGTGTTTATAAGCCGGGACTATAAGAGCATGTTGTGGCGCGCATCTGCCGAGTGTGAAAGAAAACTTATCCTCAGTGTAGTTGACGGGGGAGACTGTGCTACTATCTCCAGTAGTCGTCGTCGCCTCTCTCTCTCTCATTTCTGCATATGTTGATGACATATGGTTGAGGAGAATTGATTATTTTTTATTTGCCCCGCACGCAGGCTAGTTTATTGGGCACCCCTTTACATCCTGTGCAAGGTGAAGCGTAAAAGCGTTTACAGCGCCCCATCTGGGAAGCATGCGTAGTTCATGCTTGCCTTCATGATTCATGCATTAAAGGCGTAAAAGCCTGAAGGGTTATGGGTTTTGTCAGCGGTTGTGTAGTGTTTATGAGAGGTTTGTGGAGGTCAGGTCAGGTCAAGTGAGTTAAGGATAAGGGGACTCAGGCTTTTCTACCCTACCCAAGCAAAGCAAATTCAACCCTGCCCAACCCTACCCACGGGGGTCTAATCTTCAGGTGATCAGGACAAACTTAAAGGTGGTACAGTATTCGACTTTTCCCTCCACCAGGTGAACCGCTTAATGATATATGTTGTGTCTGTTTCCGCTGTAACAGATGTTCTTGATTCACCTGATTATATGTAAACATTGTGACGTCGTTGATGAGTGGTACAGCGTTTCATCATGTAAAGGTGGAAGTCCCGGGTTGGATTCCTTTTTGTATATTAGGCTTCACAATCGGACAATCCTAAAGGTGATCTCTGCTAATTACCGGAAGCTTAGAATCAAGGCCCCCAACACCTGCCCGTCCACCCTCAACCATACCACCAAAAGTTCTGTAGAATCAACCAAATTAACCAAAAACACTTACTGACACAATCTTCTCTTGACAGGGAATTGGTGGTTCATTATACGCTAGATGTTATGATGATGTGAGAATGGAAGTCACAGGTGATGTCCTTCATGTTGCACGATGTTGACTCACCTGTTGCACCCCTGGACGTGTGTTGTGAGGCGAGGAGTGATGTATGTGTTGCAGCGTTTGTTGTGGTCGTGATGGCTGGCTGTCTGGGGGTAACAAAGACAAGGTAGAGACGAGAGATATTATTCTTGTCTGTTTTTTTTATTGCAATTGTATAAGAGGGGAAAAAGTAATTACGTGAATATAATAATAATGGGTAGTGTGTGTGTGTGTGGGTGGGTGAGTGTGGGTGGGTGGGTGGGTGGGTGGGTGGGTGGGTGGGCTTGCGGGGGGAGGAAACAAAGAACGGTTGAGATACAAGGCTTTACTAGTTGCTTGATTGCTTATGGCAGTTGCACAAGAGGAAGGTGTGGTAAAGTGTGTGTGTGTGTGTGTGGGGGGGCCGTTTTTATTTTTTTCTATTTCTGATCAAAAATTTTGTTATAATATCATCGTTATTGTTGTACTCTTGTAGCTAAATCGTAAAAATACTCAATTTACTGTGGCGTTGAGTGTGGCGTTGTCTGTGGCGTTGACTGGCGATAACTCTGACGTGGACTGTGGCGTTCACTTTGATGTTGAAGCTTTTAGGGTAAAGTATTTCCTGAGTGGCGAACCTCTGGCCAGCGGCGGTGGTGATGGTCGACGGGGCGGAAGTTGGCGCCTCCTTCCCTCTCCTGTCCTGTCCGGCGCCCTCTAACTCCCGTCCTTCCTTCCCACCACTAACACCTCTCCTTCCCGTCTTTCCTCCTCCACCACCTCTCCTTCCCATCCTTCCTCCCCACCACCACCACCTCTCCTTCCCATCCTTCCTCCTCCACCACCACCACCTCTCCTTCCCATCCTTCCTCCTCCACCACCACCACCTCTCCTTCCCATCCTTCCTCCTCCACCACCAACACCTCTCCTTCCCATCCTTCCTCTCCACCACCGCCACCTCTCCTTCCCGTCCTTCCTCTCCACCACCGCCACCTCTCCTTCCCGTCCTTCCTCCCCACCACCACCTCTCCTTCCCATCCTTCCTCTCCACCACCACCACCTCTCCTTCCCATCCTTCCTCTCCACC
Source organism: Homarus gammarus (assembly GCA_958450375.1). Taxonomy (NCBI): domain Eukaryota; kingdom Metazoa; phylum Arthropoda; class Malacostraca; order Decapoda; family Nephropidae; genus Homarus; species Homarus gammarus. Next base: position 5,425,664 of record CAUDMG010001775.1, read on the forward strand.
ACCGCCACCTCTCCTTCCCGTCCTTCCTCCCCACCGCCACCTCTCCTTCCCGTCCTTCCTCTCCACCACCGCCACTGCTACCGTTCGCCTCTCCTAGTTTCTCCCCACTTCCATCACCTCTTCTTAACTCCCCACTACTCCTCCTCCCCTCTCCCCACTACCATCTCCCCCTTCCCCACTACTAATCTCCTCACTGAACTACAACGGCAGCAGTGAAAATGATTTAAGCCAGGTGTTGCTTTGTCTTGGCTGTCGTAAATCCCAACTGTAATCCATCTACGGGTGTGAAAAGGGATTTATTGCTGGGGTTTAATCATGTGTGGTGTCATTGTGTTGTGTGATATATATATATATATATACGTGTATTGTTGTGTGTGTGTGTGTCTCGTACGTACATATATTAGGTTGGAATGGTAAACCCCAGGAAACAAACTGATGCATAGTTATCCTGGTGTCTCGTCTACACAGAGTGGATGGTGGCGTGTGGATGGTGGCGTGCGGATGGTGGCGTGCGGTTATACCTAACTTAGCATAATACTACTTAATTGTTGGGTGCATTAGAGAACATGTACAGGTCTGATTAATTGCTTAGTGTGTTGGTGAGGGACTGAGGGCTGATTGATCATTAAGTGTGTGTTGGTGAGGGGCTGAGGGCTGATTGATCGCTAAGTGTGTTGGTGAGGGGCTGGGGGCTGATTGTGAGGTTGGCGGCAGACGGAGACGTTTGGCTGGAGACAATGGCGCCGGTAATGCCTTTTTGTCTGTTGGTATGATGGATGAGGCATTGTTCACCCGCCAGGCAAGAATTTACCTGGATGAGGAGGGTGAGGACAGTGGTGGGTGGGTGAGGATGAGGAGGAAGGCAGAGGTGGGTGAGGATGAATGGGTAATAACAGGTATTGATGTGTCCTGGGTCCTTGATGTGGTGTGGGTGTGGGTAGAGGGTATCGTGTGGGTAGTGGCTATCATGTGGATGTGGGTATGCCGTTAAATGCATTCTTTACTGACATCAATTAATTTACTGAAGCAGAAATATTCATCGTGTTAGCCTTGATGAATCTGACTGACCCTGAGGTGGGTGTGTGTGTGTGTGTTGGATGAGACAGGCGGGGTGGGTAAAGAGCGGGTGATGGATGAGGTATTTTGGAGAGTCAAGAGGGCGTGAAAAAATTGTGGGCTATGTGGCGTGAGACAACTCCTTCCTTCCTTGCCCTCCCTCCCCCCCCCCCCTCCCATCCTCCTTTCCCCCTTCCCAACACTTCCTTCCCCCCATTTTCCCTTTCTGTACAAGGCCTACACCTCGATTACCTTCCCTACTTCTCTCTCTTCACGTCTCCTTCCATTCCTCTCCCTTTCCACACCCTTACCCTCACTTCCCACTCCCCTATCCCCCCCCCCCTACTTGAGTACGATGACTGGGTGCCTTGAGTACGATGTCTTGACCCTCTGACTATGCTAACCCATTCTCTAGAGTACGATGATAGTGTGCACTTGGGGGTTAACTTTACCCTATGTCTCAGGTCAGGTTAGGTTAGATTAGATTAGGTCAGGTCAGGTCAGATTAGATTAGGTTAGGTGAGTTCAGGTTAGGTTAGGTTGTGAGGTGAGACAGGTGCCTATTGGTTACTTGTGTCTGTTGTTATAGTACAGTGTGGGTGTAAACAGAGGAGGATACAGTGTGGTAACTAAACACGACATATATACATTATTCTACACTGTGACGCGGTGGTGTGGCAGAGAGGAATGTGGAGGTGTGGCTGTGGCAGGGGGGGGTGATGAGGGTGGGTGAGTAGTGATGGTGGTAGTGTTGAGGGTGTGGGGAAGGTGTGGGTGAGTAGTGGTGAAGGTGGGAGCCATAACGTGGGTGGGAGCTGCCCCAGGGTGGGTGTGAGTGACGGGCTCCGGGTATTGTTACCTGCTGGAGTATTGGTGTCGCTGCCTTGCCCCAGGGCAGGCCGACCCCACCCCACCCCACCCTGCTACTGTTGACACAATCCTCCTACTGTACCTCTATATTTCCTCCTCCTCCATCTTCCTTATTCTACTATTGTACCTCTGTTCTACCTCTCCTCCCTTTTCTCCCTCTCCTTCCTTCTCCCTTGTCTCCCTCCCTTCTATCTCCCCCCCCTCTAGCTCCCCCCGCTCCTAATTATCCTCCTCGTACAGAATTTATACAAACAAAAGTACAGTGGTTATATAATTACCCAGACGTAAAGACAGTGTTAAGTAGTCACCAAGGTGAGAGTATAATGGCCTTTGGCAGGTAACTATTGTTTGGTCATACAGAAGCGACGATACAGGTAGAGTGAAGGGGGGGTGAACAAGATGCAGTGTGTGTTGCTTCATTTTACACACACAGATAATTACAGGTACACGTACATAAATAACAAGTAAAACAGGTTACAGTGACACCGTTCCTAAATTAGTTACAGCGAAGATAACACTCACTCTCTCTCTCCCTCCATTACCACCAACATTAACCAGGTGAAACGCTACACGATCACGTCACCTGTCCGTCAATGATCACAGGTAATAACAGTACTTGAATCCATAACGGCATTGATAACGTGTAATGACAAGGTGTAACCCCGTGTGGGATGTGTTGACGTGCTCAGGTGATGGCCCCGTCGACCTCGCCCCTGGGGAATTGTGGGGTGGGTGGTGAGGGTGGGGTGGGATGGGGGTTCGAGGATATTGTGGGGGGGGGGGGTGACGGAGGGATGTAGCTCTTGAGGTTACAGGTGGTATTGCGTCATTTGAATCAATATCCAGGTGTAGCTACGACATACAGGTGTGGAATACAATGAGTCAGCACACAGCGTAAGAGCAGATGTAAGCACCAGCATTCGGTCAGCACACAGCGTCAGCATTAGTGTCTTCGTCAGCACTGTTGTCTCGTTAGCGTCAGAGTTGGTTCAGTCGGCCAGGTTCTCCTCCTCAGAGTGTGGTGAGCGGCTGGTGCCCCCCCCCCCCCCAGCCTTGTTACCAGGTCTATATGTGTTCCCCCTGGCTCCTGCCTTGTGTGTTTTGTCCTATGTCAGGTAGTCAATTACTCAATGGTGTGATTATGTGGTGGTGGAGGGGGTGGAACGGAGAGAAAACAATGTGATTAATTGTTTTTATTAACCACATGTTCAGACCAGTGTGTGTGTGTGTGTGTGTGTGTGAGACGGCAGATCCGGTCACGTCTTGGGCGGCGTCTAGTGTAGCGTGAGGAGTTTCCTGTCCTGTCCTCCCGCCCCGTGGTGGTCTTTCTCAGCAGATGTGTAGAGGGAATCAGCAGGTGTGGAGGTGGTCGGGTACAATATCACAGAACCCACCGCTGCCTGACAGGTTTGGAAGGGGGGGGGGGTTGTTTGTCACTGTTAACGCTGCCTGACAGTATTAGTGTTTGAATGTGATGTAGTTAACCTGGTCTTGGGCTGGCTGGTGACTGTCGGTCATATTAACAGGTGGTGGTGGTGGTAGCGGTGGTGATAGTGGATGAGTTAATAGCGTTGACAGAGGGTTTACCGTAACTATCGAATGGGCTAACTGCATTATAATAAGAGTGTTAACTGAGAGGATATTTATATGTATATTTCCGGTTTATATATGAGGCACAGTGATCGCTATGTCCTACTACCTGTCTTAGCGGTACTGTAACCCGAACCTCACCTCACAACCTGGAATTAATGTTGAAACCAGAGTGTAAATAACCCTAGACTTTTTACTCAATGGATGGTTATTTTTCCCCTTTATAAAGTTCTAAGAAAATGGATTTGTGGGACGGATTGTGGATGTGTATCGCGTGTGATGGATGATGCGGGTGATTCTATTGATTATTATGTTGTGTGGATATTAAGTTTGTGGATGGGTGTTATTACCTGTGGGTGGGATTTCAATAGGCGGGTAAGTAGCGATCATTATGTGGCAGAGTTTACTACTACGAACCAAAACCACAACCAATCACTTCGCTACCACAATTTGCCATCAACACCACCATCACTACCACCATAACCACCACTTCACCGCATCTACCACCATCACCACCACCTTACAAAGTGGCCGTGGTGTTAGTTCCGGAACATTATGTAGCGTGGCGCAGCTAATCACAGTCAACCAACCTACCACCCCCTCTTTCTCCTCTTCTTCCTCTCACTTCTTCCTCTTACCTCTAACTTTTCCTCCTCCTCTTCCCCCTTTTCCACCCCTTCTTCCTCCCCTCCTTCCCCCTCCTCCTTCCTTTTCCTCCTCCTCATCCTTTTCCAACCCGCTCCTCCAACTTCCCACCTTCTTCCTTTCTTCCCTCTCCTCCTTTTCCAACCCTCTCCCCCTTCCTCCTCCTCCCCTCCTCTTCCCCCCCCCCCTTCGCTGTGATGTTAAATTTAGCTGTGTTACGGTAAATTAAGCGAGGTTATAGCGGCTCACTTCTCGATTAGCCCAGTCACGCCCCCTCCCTGCCTGTGTGTGTACAGTGTATACGTGACCACAGCGCCCCCCTGGTGGTCATCTGTCGTACTTTATATGTGATGCGATTTTTTTTTTTTTTTTTGGTGGATACTATTGTTTATGTTGTTGTGGTTATTGTTATTATTTTTGTTGTTATGGCAGTTATTGTTGTTATTATTGACAATGTTATCCTCTCCCCATGACTCGATATACGCTGTTGGTGATTTACAGGAAAACATTGTATTCACTCATATAAATTGTGGCACCAGCTGACACTTTAGGACACCAGAAGTCACAAAACTTATTAGATTATGGGTGTTCTCTTCTGTGACGCCATATGTGACACACCTCTTCCACAGTTGACACACACACACGCGCCGAAACGGACCTGAACACATCACCATCACCTCCTCCCCCCCCTCAGTGTACGGGGAACACACATCCTCCCTCCCTCAGTATACGGGGAACACACCTCCTCCCACCTCAGTGTACCAAAACCTGCCATAAGTGTAGCCAGACAACACATTTAAGGTGTAATCCACAGGTATGTGTACACTGAGGCGACCCACCCGCCACTCAACCTGTCACCTGAGTGTATATTACCTCCAGCCACACCTAGCTGCCCAGTCCCACACGTCTTGACCCAACACAGAACCTAACGACACTGTGTCGACTCTATTCTCGTGTGTGTGTGTGTGTGTGTCCTTATCAATTATGCTTAGTTTTGTGTATTAATGTTTCCTCCTTTGTCTCTTTTGGTTATTACTGACGTGTTGTGTTTGTGGTGTAGAGAGAGAGAGACTATTTGTGTTCATTTCATTGTTTTAAGGCTTTATGATTTAGTAAGAAATGTATTGTTATGTTTACACACTGGTCTAGGGGTCGACATAATAACACCATCAGGTTATTATTGACGGAGTGATGAATTTGATAAACATTTTTCATAAATTTTGATGATAGATTCTTGACACTAACCATTGTTACGCCGTCTCTTACTTTACTTACATTTCCAGGCTCTAGGCGTAACCAAACAAAAAGTGAAGCAAGTTATAAGAGAATAAAAATAAGTAAAGTAAACCTTTAAGCATTTAATTGATTAAATATTAACACAATAAAGAGCCTCGTAGGCTGTCACAACAAATTGATTCACCATCGAGACTTTTAAAACACAAGTGATACAAAACATCGAAACATCAAAAGAATAGAAATAAAGCATTGGATTACGTTAACACTGAATTACTTGAATACAACTAAGCAAATACTGATGGACACAAACAGAGACATAAATAGGTACTCACATAGATATACCACATTGGTGGCGACAGGAACAACACAAATAAATGAAGTATAAGTGACAAGTGACACTCAAAGGATGTGGACTGTATGACAAGAGAATTGAACTAACTCCGTCAGTTGGTGGGTCCTATATATAAGGTCGGTTCCCGCCACTAGACCCGCCGGTGGGTCGTTTTAACGATGCAGATGGTCGTTAGAGAACAAAGAATACTGGTTACAATACAAAATGGGTTTGAACAAATAACAGTTAAAACCTTAACAGCACAGGGTAAGGTGATTAGATTATATAATAGTGAATACAACGCAGCATTACAGGAATAATATGGAAGCATGTTATATATAAAAAAAAAGGAGAATACGACACGGTCGTAACACCATTAATAATATCTCAAGTGACAGTCATAATGTAAGACGTGACTAGTTCTTGACACTGAGTTAATACTTCATTTGGTGACAGGTACTTGACAGTCAACACAGGTAATGATGACGACTAATAAGGCATGTGTTCTCTCCCGCAGGTGAGCGTGGTGGAGAGCAGCTCACCTGGTACAGTAATTATTATACCCTGTTCTACCTCTCCTTCGGCGCCTTCCTCAGACTCCCCTGTGTGTGGGGGGACTCCCTAGTTCAGTGTTGGGGGTGATAGTTGAGGTGTGTTGAACAGTAATAGTGTATTTACATTGGTGTTGATGTTATTACCCTGATGATCTTAGTAATAATGATGTTAATATTATACTATAAATAAAACATAATAACAGTAACAATAATAATACAGACTTTTACATTTAGTGCATTATGGAGAGAGAGAGAGAGAGAGTCGTAATTCATCGAGGAGCAGGTCTGGCTCCTTGGTCTGGCTCCTTGGTCTGGCGTAATTCCATAAATTCATCATTGCCGGGTGAAAGGGAGCGCCAGGCACTTTTGGTCACGTGTGCTGGCGCTATATGTGGCCGCGGCAGGTGTGGTGTGAGGAACGTCCAGGGGCAGTACTCCGTGGTGCAGTAGCCAGCCAGCCACATCTACCAGAGGCGATATTTACTGACCAGTGTGCTGGGTCCTGCGTGATGACGACGTAGCTACAGCAGGAGGAGGGTGAGGCATGTCCTGGGGCAGTTTCCGAGGTCCTGAACCACTAGCCAGCCAGCTAGCCTGTCAGCCTGCTAGCCTGCCAGCCAGCCAGTCACACTTGCTCGTTCACTTAATAATACGCTGCTGGTGTTTTTTTTTATTCTTGAGGTGCCAGCAGCTGTCTCCTTGTGGGTAGTGGGAAATGCTGTGGGTGTGTTAGGTGTGTATAATGTGTGTGTGAGCGCTCGTGTACGTGCTCAGGTTTGCTTGTATCTCCTTGTGCATAATGTGTTTGTGTTTAAAGTCGTCCGTGCATGTGAGTGAATAGAGGTGCATGAAGGTGTGTGTGTGTGTGAACACCTGGGTAACATTTACCCTGTATGTAGGAGTTCGCACGTTCATTTGTTTGAATTTGTCTGTGTTCGTCCATTCATCCATCCTTGTATCCTTTCATCCTCTTCATCATTTCACCTCCCCTCTCCCTGGACCCTCCCTCCACCCGTACCCTCAGGAAGGTATGACTGGGTGGGCGTGTAGGTGTGTGTTGTTGTGGGCGGGCGGAGGGAAAAAAGCGGTGATTACTTGGTGTGGTGACCCTTGTTGATGTTATTAAAAGGCAACAGCAGAAGCAGCCAGCCAGCCCGAGGCGCCGGTAATTGTCAGGTGTGCGGCTGACTGCTGGCGGGGGCGGCAGCAGGTGGGTGGCGGCGGGTAGGGGGTGGTGACGGTGGATAGGTTAGGAGGATCCTGGACTTGTAGTGGTGGTATGTGGCGGCCCATCACCTTCGCCACACCTCACCTGGCCTCCTGCCACCACCTCATCTGCCCTCCTGCCACCACCTCACCTGCCATGGCAATACCCTCAACCTCCCCAAAGGTAAACAACAACACGCAAACAACAACACGCAAACAACAACACACTCAAACAGCAACAACACGCTCAAACAATAACAGCACTCAAACAATAACACACTAAAAAAACAGCACTTAAACAACAACAGTCAAACAGCAGTACACTTTAATAGCAGCACACTCAAACAAAAATTAAATAGCAACAACACACTCAAACAACAACACTTAAACAGCAGCACACTCAAACAACAACACTCAACAACACACTCAGACAACAACACTCAACAACACACTCAGACAACAACACTCAGACAACAACACTCAACAACACACTCAAACAACAACATACTCAAACAACAGAAAGGAATCAATAAAGGGGATATAGATAAAGTTTTTATAATACCCGAGCAGGATAGGACTCGGAGCAACGGATTTAACTTGGATAAGTTTATATTTAGGAGGGAGATAGGAAGGAACTGGTTCACAAATAGGGTGGTGGACGAGTGGAACAAGCTTAGCAACTTTGTAGTAAGTGATGGAACCTTGGAAAGTTTTAACAGGAGGCTAGATAGATTCATGGATGATAGTGGTAGTAACTCTCGATAGGAGCTGCCATGCACAGGGCCTATTGCAGACTCCTTATGTTCTTATGTTAACCTCCCGAGTATTGGTGTAGATCGGTCTGGGGTCAAAAAGGTCAGGGCAGAACGTGTTACAGTTTAATAGGTTTTCGTGAAGATTTGACACCCAAGTTTATAGTACACTTGATGGATAAACATACTAACGTTACCTAAGGTGGGGTAGGTTAGATTAGGCTTGGCTAGGTTAGGTTAGGTTAGGTTAACTTTAGTTGTGATATGTTAGCGTTTTGTAATAGTATTGTTAGGTTAGCGTTAGGTTAAGGTAGCGTTAGGTTGGATTAAGTTAAGGTAGCGTTAGGGTATTTAATCATCAGGTGAAATAAGCTGGTGTGTCTAATCTACAGGTGACCCCAGTTTAATTTTATTTATTCTTTATTCTTTATAATTAAGCGTCAGAGGTCCGGCTTTAGGTAATTGCGTTCAGAATTTGACTTGTGTTTAGCCACCCAGATATCCGTTTTAACTGACCTGACTGATAAATATTTTTCACACGAGGGATCACCTGAAGATTAAGACATCTCCCGTTTATTTCACTACTACTACACTAACACCACTACTACATCACACGACCACCTCAATAACCTCACCTCCACCAATACCACCTCCACCCCTCACCTCCACCATACCCCCACCTCCACCTCTCACCTCCACCAATACCCCACCACCCCCACCACCCCAACCTTTCCACCACCCCTCATCTCTACCATACAAACTAATCACCTGCATTATAATTTTTCCCCCCTGGTCTCCCTCCCGTTAATGAGTATATGACGAGGTGTTGTGACGAGAGGGCCAGATTGTGTTTACATCTTGGGCGAGTTTTTGTGTCCGGCTTTGACCTCTCCGATATTTTTATTATTATTATTTTTTTAATGACTTGACGTCGTATTAAAAAGTTCTTAATCCTTAGTTGGGTCAATGTCTCGTGAATTTGGGGCTCCTGATTTGAGTTTATCATCATCATCGTCATCATCATCATCATTATCATCATTATCGTCATTATTATCTGTCGACGCCGTGCTGGTCAGGAAGAGAACCTATTGCAAAGATGTTAATGGCTCGATATACACTATATTCAGATGGTGTTAATGGTGGTGGTGGTTGTTGGACGCCCTGGAGAAGTGGTGGTGGTGAAGTGGGGGGAGGTGGAGGAGGAGGAGGGGGGGGGGTATAATTGTAGGGTGGTGAGGGTGTTAGTGGGTGTTGGTTGTCGATGATATAACTTGATAATAGGGTAGTGGGGTATTATATTGTAGGGGTCTCTCTCTCTCTCTCTCTCTCTCTCTCTCTCTCTCTCTCTCTCTCTCTCTCTCTCTCTCTCTCTCTCTCTCTCTCTTTCTCTCTCTCTGTACCGAATATATATTTAGTGCTTATAAACCTTTTAATGATACAAAGTTTGAGTTTTAAATCGTAACAATAATAATAAATTTAATAATATATAAATTGATAAAAAAAATTACACCCACAGAAAGTCTTGTTCACAAATATCCACAATGGTGTTGTAGAGTAATCAGCTTCTCATTCCCTTGTCTTGGAGGGTGAAGGAAGACTAGGGAGTGAGGGAGCAGCTGTAATCTCGGTGTTTGCCGGAGTCTTTGTCGAGAATTCCTTACAACAGTTAACACGTCAGAGGTAATCATGCACACTCTGTCCAAGCCTTTGTCCGATAACTCCCTCTCCCCCCCCCCCCCTCCCTCTTTTTCCACTCTCCCTCCTCCCACTCTCCCTCCTCCCACTCTCCCTCCTCTCCTCCCACACACTCACCCCCTCCCCCCCCCACTCGTCTGATTCACATTTCTGCGCGCTTTTCAGAACAGTTAAGTTACCGTTGCAGAGCGAGTGTGTTATAACAGAAAACGGGTGATCCTGTAGGCACCCCCCCATCCTCTCCACTACTCTAGCCTGTGTTCCATCCTCTCCACTACTCTAGCCTGTGTTGAAGAAGATAAAACCGACATTTAATTATTCTCTTGTCATAAATAATTAGATTCCCACTTGAGGATTCTATTAATGATTCCTTAGTTAACATTTACCTCGTAACAATAGGCTCACTTACGATAAATCCTTCAGGTATATTCTTGAACCTTCGTATGTTTTTATTTCTCGCAACTGAAGGATCGATAGCTCATCTAACGGACTCCCTTACGACACGTCACAATGGTAAATTCCTCAAGTGTCGTAAGTATAATTTTTGGTCGTAACTTGAGGAATGTGAACACATGTGGTAGCTCACTTGCGACACCTCAACACAAAAAGATGACTGCCAACGCTTCCTAGAAATGGTGTGAGAAATGTTAAGTTTGTTTTGGTGGTGTGGGACTCTCTTATAGGGGTGACTGACCACTGTGATTGTAAACACTGTTCTCTTGTCTACCTGTTGTCTTGTTTATATTTTGTTCTTTGTTTACCTACTCTTGTCTATTTTTGTTCTTTGCATTGTCCTCAGTGTTAAACCATTATCATTAAAACGGTTAAACCACTGTTCTTCCCTAATTCCTTATATGTTTTAAAATATTGTCCTCAAAGGGTTAAACCATGGTATCAAGGGGTTGGGTTAGCTTAGCGTAAGGCAGGATAGGTTAGGTTAGGTTAGGTTAGGTTAGGTTAGGTTAGGTTAGGGTGATTAATCTTTAGGTGAAATAAACTGGGGTGGCGATTCTGCAGCTGATACGATTTATTTTTTCCATTTGAAATTGAAATACAGAACATTGAAGTAAAGAGTTTTATTACACTACTGAAATAAAATAATATACCCCTTCACCTCCTCCCCTGGTTTGAATTTTATTACAAACTAAATTTCCCCCCAAAAAGAAGAATATTATTGTTTTAATGAAGCTGAAAATATCTTAGATAATAAAATATTCCTGATTTTATTGAACCTGAAAGTTAAAAAAAAAGATCAAAGGGTTTAAAAGGTTTTATTGCTCTTGATATAAAGAAAGGATAAGACCACAGACTTTTATTACAGTCGACAGTAAAATAAAAAATAATATGTGTCTCTTTTTATTGGTGTCGACATTGAAATAACTAATAGATGGTGTCACTTTTATCGTCACCAGATGCAAGTGGTGAGAATGGGGCGTTAATTTTTAATGGTGTGTTAGATGGCGCTGTGTGCAGGTGGAATGTGTCGGGGGAGGGTTGATTGGTGGGGTGAGGGAGGGCTGGTGGGGGTGAGTGAGGGGTGGTAGGGGTGAGGGAGGGGTGGTAGGGGGTGAGTGAGGGTTGGCTGATAGGAGTGAGGGCTGGTTGGGGTGAGGGAGGGCTGGTAGGGGTGAGTGAGGGTTGGCTGATCGGAGTGAGGGCTGGTTGGGGTGAGTCAGGGCTGGTAGGGGTGAGGGAGGGCTGGAGAGTAAGTGAATAAGAGCGTAGCGTGTAAAGGTCAGGGCCGTCCACCAGGTAACGGAGGTTCTCACACGACGCCCTGCTCATTTACATATTCCCGCTGACAACTTGATGTGGCTTATATCTGGGTGGATGGTCGTGTGGTTGATGGTGGTGATGTGGATGGTCGTGTGGTTGATGGGGGTGATGTGGATGGTCGTGTGGTTGATGGGGGTGATGTGGATGGTCGTGTGGTTGATGGGGGTGATGTGGATGGGGTGACGTGGATGGTCGTGTGGATGATGGTTTTGGAGTGGATGATGGTGTGATGTGGATGTTGGTGTCGGTGGTGATGGTGTTGGCATGGTGTCGGTGGTGATATTGGCGTAAGTCCTCTACTGTTAGTTGAGGCAGGGTGATGATGTCAGCCAAGAGTTTCGTCCGTCCCCGTGTTGCTGACTACTGCTGACACACACACACACACACACACACACACACACACACACAAATAAATAAAAGTACGACTGTGTATGTATGTATGTATGTATGTATGAACGTGCAATAACTATAAATAACAAAAACAGCTACTTTACATTAAATAGCAGAGACAACAACAACAAAAGGTAACTAATAGCAAAATATAATTAAAATAGTGAAAATAGACGTAGAAGAAAATATAATATAAATATTTAAACGAAGATAAACCCAAGTGAATAAATGGGAACTCACGGACGCTCAATACAACAGACAGGTGAGCGGTGTTCAGGTAGTGTTGTGGACTCTATTGTATGTCAGGTTAGGTGTGGTGAGTTGACAAGTTGAGGTGACAGCTATATGTGACCCCCTGCCAGCTGTCTGACCCTTGGGATAACTGACCTCTGTGTGATGTCTGACCTTAGCGCAAATATACCTGACCTTAGCACATATATACCTGACTTTAACCCAAATATACCTGACCTTAGCACCAATATACCTGATCTTAGCACATATATACCTGACTAGCATATATATACCTGATCTTAGCATATATATACCTGACTAGCATATATTAACTTGACTAGCATATATATACCTGACTAGCACATATATACCCGACTGTGGGCCAATATTCCTAACTTTAGCACCAATATACCCGACTTTAGTCGAACATACCTGAACTTAGCACAAAATACCTGACTTTAGCAACAATATACCTGACTGTAGCACAAATATACCTGACTTTAGCACAAATATACTTGTCTTTAGCCTAATATACGTGACTTTAGCACACATATACCTAACCTTAGCCCAATATTCCTGACCTTCACATAAATATACCTGACTAGCACAAATATACCTGACTAGCACAAATATACCTGACTTTAACACAAATATACCTGATCTTCGCACATATATACCTGACTTTAGCACAAATATACCTGAATTTAGTCCCAATATACCTGACTTTAACCCCAATATACCTGACCTTAGCACCAATATACCTGACTGTAGCCCAATATACCTGACCTTAGCACTAAATACCTGACCTTAGCACATATATACCTGACCTTCGCCAAATATCAGACATCTTGTGAAATATCTGATAGGGTTGACACGTATGAACTCTGGTGTGTGTGTGTGTGTGTGGTCATAGTATGTTTTTGGGGTACCTGAGTCTTGGGTAGTGAGGGAGAAGGAATGAGGGTGAGGGAGAGGGAAGAGTAGTGAGGGAGACGGAGGAGTAGTGAGGGAGACGGAGGAGTAGTGAGGGAGACGGAGGAGTAGTGAGGGAGACGGAGGAGTAATGAGGGAGACGGAGGAGTAGTGAGGGAGACGGAGGAGTAGTGAGGGAGACGGAGGAGTAGTGAGGGAGACGGAGAAGGAATGATAAGAGCGATGGAGGAAGAGTTGGGTGAGGAAGGCAGATTGTGGGTGAGGGAGGAGTGAGGGTGAGGGAGGTGGAGTGAGGGTGAGGGAGGAGGACCACTGGCAGTATCACCACCATCATCACACGACTCAGCCTCACCATGCACAGGAGGAGGGCGTCTCCCTGTCTCACACACACACACACACACGTGGAGGAAACAGTGAGTATACATGAGTTACCTGTGGGTGTGTGTGTGCGTGTGTGTGCGTGCGTGCGTGTGCCTTGATACTGATAACCAAATTTCCCATGTAAGGAACACACCCAGACACCTTGATGCTGATACTTCACCATAAGGAACACTCAGGTATACCTTAATAGCGTTACCTAGCCTCGCCTTAAGGAACACAGCTCCCTTAATGTGATTCACACCTGTTTTAGGAATTCAGATAAGACCCTCGGCGTCAGTGTGGGGAGGGCGAGGGTGTGCATTGTATAAATTCTTCCCCCTCTATTTTTTTTTTCAATGCTGTATAATGTAAGCGTCCTTGGTACCAAAAATAAAGTGTTTGGGATGGTTGAAGAATGTGGTGTGGGGGATCATTACCTAATACGAGTTTTACGGCATTGAAGCCTATTGGAATGTCCGCAGGAGTGTTTATGTCACCATTTAACACTATTAGAGTCTCTTGGGACAATGATAGGATTCTTAACACACACATATAGCCCTCCTAGATCAAACACAGCCCTCCTTGCCAACAGACAGCCCTCCTTGATCACAGACAGCCCTCCTTGCTCACAGACAGCCCTCCTTGCTCACAGACAGCTCTCCTTGCTCACAGACAGCCCTCCTTGCTCACAGACAGCTCTCCTTGCTCACAGACAGCCCTCCTTCCCAACAGACAGCCCTCCTTGATCACAGATAGCCCTCCTTCCCCACAGACAGCCCTCCTTGCTCACAGACAGCTCTCCTTGCTCACAGACAGCTCTCCTTGCCCACAGACAGCCCTCCCAGCACCCACAGACAGCCCTCCCAGCACCCATTGTTTTCCTAGACTGATCACAGTGGGTTGGGTGATTTAAAACACCGGCCGAGAGTTACGCCCCTCCCCCCCCCAGCTTGGTCGTGGCCTCACATAAACTTGCATGGTAATGAGGCGTGTAGTTAATTAAGGATGCAAGATATTCTAATTTACCTGAACTTATTGCTTACCTGTTGAACCCCCCCCCCCTTCTGTCTACCTCTGCTCCTCCTACTCATGCTACCTCCCTTCTTTCTTCCTTCTCTTTTTCCTACTCCTTCTTCTGAACTCTCTCTCTCTCTCTCTCTCTCTCTCTCTCTCTCTCTCTCTCTCTCTCTCTCTCTCTCTCTCTCTCTCTCTCTCTCCTTTTTTGCAGTCGGTCATTCATTTCAGATAATATTCTCGGTTTATGATCGAGGGTGGACGTGGGGTGTTGTGTCATACTGTACCTGGTGGTGGTGTAGGTGGTAGTGGTGGTGATGTTGGTAGTGGTGGTGATGTTGGTGGTGGTGTAGGTGGTAGTGGTGATGTTGGTGGTAGTGGTGATGGTAGTGGTGGTAATGTTGGTGAGTTTGATGGTGTTGGTGGTGGTATTGGTGTATCGTGTTGTGAGGTGGGTTGAGTGTAGTGTAGTGTAGTGTGTGTGTGTGTGTGTGTCGTGACCGTCGATGATTGACTGACTCACTCACCTGCCTTCTGACGGAGAGATGGAGATTGATTTAGGTGGGTGTTTTTTCCTTCGTGGCGGACAGGTGTGTTATGTGCAGGATAGAAGGAGTTGGTGGGGATAGATGGAGGAGGAAGTGGTGCTGATGGATGAAGGGGGAAGTGGTGGTGAATGAGGAAGAGGTGGTGATGGAGGCATTGCAGTTGCAGGAGGACGAGTGAGGAGGAGGTAACTGGTGTTGGAGTATCATTGACGAAAGGACCGACCCGTAGTAGGTAAATGACTCCTCTCCCTCCCCACGATAGGTAATATTTGGTGTGTGTGTGTGTGTGTGTGTGTGTGTGTGTGTGTGTTAAGAACCACTCATGCTTCACAATCATTACGCCTCACACGCATGGTCGACCACCTGGCCATTAATCAACCTGGAGTACCTATTGCCGATCCTATCCTCCTCACATTAAAAATTTTCACTTGGTTTAACTCGTCTCATTCACCTGTGCTTTATACACCAGGTAAGAACACAATAGTCAGATGTAATTGGTTAACCCGACAAAAATAATTCCATTGTAGGATTCTTTAATTCTTTTTCAGTTTCTTCATTTAATTACAAACTTTTAAAGAAATATATAACATCTTCAAGACGATTTTCTGTCCTCCATAACAACTAGCCTCTCTCTCTCTCTCTCTCTCTCTCTCTCTCTCTCTCTCTCTCTCTCTCTCTCTCTCTCTCTCTCTCTCTCTCTTCTGTGTCGGAAGTGATCTAAAATACATGGACAGCTTGTGGCCAATGGTCGGATGGCACGCAAAGTTACGATTAGCTAATGCCGACACATTTAAAACACTCCCACCCACTTATGCTTGTTTTGCACACACACACACACGCACACGCACAACGCAAACACCACGCCAGCCCACACGGCACGCACACACCCACACCACATCACACCAACTACTTTAGCATTCAGGTATTCGTAAGGTATTGGACTGCCACTCACCCCCGCCACCCCCGCCCCCATACTATGAATGAGAAAAGGAGTGTGGTCCTTATTGAGAGGGTGCGGGTGGTGAGGTGTGGGTGGTGACGTGTTGGTGGTGAGGTGCGGGTGGTGAGGTGTGAGTGGTGAGGTGTGGGTGGTGACGTGTTGGTGGTGAGGTGCGGGTGGTGAGGTGTGAGTGGTGAGGTGTGGGTGGTGAGGTGTGGGTGGTGAGGTGTGGGTGGTGAGGTATGTGTACTTGACGGTTACCTGGATAGATAGACGGATAGGTGGATGGATGTATAGATAGATAGATAGATAATTTGTTTATTTATTTATTTATTTACTAACTCTAGGGTATCATCGTTGAAGGTAATGAATGACTGAGTGATCACCCCGAGAACGGTAAGGTGACCTCTAGGATTTAACTCGCCGATTTTGCCGATTTTTCCCCGATTTTTCCTGATTTTCCACGATTTTTTTTTCTCAACAATCTATCCCTGGTATCTTCACGGCAGGTTTGGTACTCAGTTACCTGGGCGAAACGGGGGGGGGGGGGGGCGTGAGGAGGGAAAGGTGGGAAGAGGAAGGAGGAGAAGCGTAGGGGAGAGAGGGAAGAGAAGGGCAGGGGAGGGAGAGAGAAGAGAAAGAAAGGGAGAGAGGAAGGGAGAAAAGATGGGGGAAGGGGAGTCACTGGTTACCATGGCTTGTTAACTGTTTACTTACCTACCTGGTCTTGTTTACATACCTAACCTAACCTAACCCCCAGATAGCGTTAGGGTGAAATAAACTGCTGTGTGGGGTTATTAATCTTTACCTGAGGAATTTATTTATTTTTTTCCATCTTGTTTTATCTCAGATTCGTTCCTCCGCTTCTCACATTCTCTCCTTTGTCTCTCCATTTCCTTCTCATTACGTCACCTTCACCTCTTGTGTTGGCACCTGTTGACACCTGTGTTGATGTGTGACCTTAACAACCTGTAGTTTAATTTAGGTTGAATTTTTTTTTCTTTTATTTATATTCGATTTTATTTTTTATTTTGTTTTTGTTTGTTGTTTTTGTTTTTGTGTTAATTATCTTTTTGTTATTTTTCTTGTTTCCTTTACGTCTTCTTTTGGTCCTTGTGGGTTTTTTTTTCTTCCTTCGGATTCCTTCGTGTCTCCTTTTTAATTCTCTTTTGTTGCTTCTTCTAGTTCTTTAAAAAAATCCTTTCTTCTTTCATTTCTTCTCTTTCTTCTTTTTTTTTCTCATCGCTCAGGTTTCCAAACATGTGTAAGGAGTCACTCTACATTATCTCTCTCTCTCTCATGAGCGTCACTGTGTTGTATTTTCTCCTCTATTCCCGTCATCCTCTTCATCCTTCTCTATTCCTTCCTCCTCCTCCTCTTTCCGCCCCCCTCTGCCCCCCCTCCGCCCCCCCCCCCTCTCCAGCACTTCACCTCCACAGTAATCACACCACACCTAATATGTCAGCACACCTTACAGTTCGGTTTCACTTTTCCACGGCATATTTCTTTTTTTCTTTCTTCAACTGCTTTACGGTCCAGGGCAGAGACAGCGACGTCCCCTGCGTAAGATAGCGGAAAGTGAGGGAGGCTTCTGAACTTTTGAATGATAGCGGAAAGTGAGGGTTTGAACTTTAATTCATCCCTCTCACCCTTTCTCCATCCCTCTCACCCTTTCTCCACCCTTCTCACCCTTTCTCCACCCTTCTCACCCTTTCTCCACCCTTCTCACCCTTTCTCCATCCTTCTCACCCTTTCTCCATCCTTCTCACCCTTTCTCCATCCTTCTCACCCTTTCATCATCCCTCTCACCCCTTCTCCAGTCCTCTCACCCTTTCTCCAGCCCTCTCACCCATAATCCACCCCTCCCCCTCGCCTCCACTTTACCACCCCCTCTTCCCCACCCTTTACCACCCCCTCTTCCCCACCCTTTACCACGTTATTATCCTGGCCAGACAAACTTACCCAAACCTTCAGCAGGGAGGAACCGACGAAGACCTCCTCCTGAAGTAGTCGCCCCGTCGTGTTAAGTTTCAAAGGTCACGTAGGCGTCAGATTTTTTTTTTTAATTTCTATCCCCTCTTTTGGGAGTTAGTGTTTTGTATTTGAGTTTACGGTGTGTGGGGGGGTTGGGGGTGTGTGTGGGGGGGTTGGGGGTGTGTGTAGGTGTGCGCATATCTTTACACTCACAGATTCACTCGAGCAAAGAAAACGGAGGCATTGTTTACATTAGTTTTTCTTTTGGGGGATCTCCTGATGATTGTGTACACCTGAAAGTTGTTTTACTTGACCATTTAAACCCCCTGACCCAACCTAACCCAACCCAACCCTTCCAGGTAGCGTTAGGGTGCTTAATCATCAGGTGAAATAAGCTAGAGGGTGGGGGGAGTGGGGGTGGGGGGGGGGGGGTCGTTTTCAGGTGGTAATTTTTTTTAATAGGTAAGATGTGTTTCCTTCAAGACCCAGAGAGGTGACGACGGTCTTGATGTGGCCAACGAAGCTTATCTTGTGGTGCCCATCAGGTGTGTCCGACCAGGTCGTCCTCGTGCCCGATGCTCAGGGTGAGGCGTGTGTTTGTGTGTGAGTGAGAGGGAGAGAGAGAGAGAGAGGGGAGGAGGTGAGAGAGAGAGAGGAGGAGGAGGAATGCAGCAGAAAGTGGGGGAGGAGAGGAGACAAAAACTCGTGCGTGTTTCCTCGGCTGTGACCTCGACGTCCCCTAACCCGGTCACCTCGCCCTCGGTGTTGTCTCCCGCACCTGCAGGCTGTATACTCCCTTCCCCTCCCTCCAGCGCCACCACTATCCCTCCCTCACTGCCGCTACTCCACCTCTCCTCCATCCCATCTCTTCACTCACAGCATCACCAACCCCTCTTCCCCCACAGCCATTCTCTCTCCCCTTCCTCACCACCACCTCTCCATCCATCCTATCCTCTCCTCTCCCCTCCCCACCATGATCGTCTTCTCTCCACCTCCCCTTCCCTCCCCTCACCACCACTATCCTCCACCCGCCACTCATCTCAGTCCACGCGCCCCCACCCAAAGGTCGCCCAGTCTCGCCCACAACGCACCCAAAATCCGTTCACTTCCACGTTTATTGCCACCCTTGAACGCCTGCCACCGCCCCCCCCCCCTTTCCCCCACACATTATCGAACCACCACCATTCACGAACCGTCCACCACAACCATTCCAGACTTGCCATCACTACCATCTCTACCACCCACCACCACTACCACCCTACCTCAACCCCACCAGCCACTACCCCTACCACCTCAACCCCACCAGCTACCACCATCAACCCCACCACCACCACCATCAACCCCACCACCACCACCACCACCACCACCACCACTACTACCACCACCACCACCACCACTACCACCCCTACCACCAACACCACTACAGGTTTGCTCACTGCCACCCTGGTCCACCCACTAACAAAGACGCGACTCTAGGGGTGAGAAGGGAAAGTTTAAATGTGGAGTGGGTGGGAGGAGGGGAGCTGGGCGGGGGAGGGTGGGTGGGTGGGGAAGGTCGTGGCAGCATTGGACAAGGAGAGGGTTAGTGTGGGCGGCTCAGTGTGATGCATATGGAAAGAGAGAGAGAGGGGGGGGGGGAGAGAGAAGGAAGGAGGGAACAAGGAAGGAGGAAACAAGGGAGGGAGGTCAATATGATGGATAAGACTGGTACAAGAAAGTAGATACAGCAGGAGGGAAAAACCGTGATGGATGAGAAGTAGTGAGGAGGAAGAGAGGAGAAGAGGAACAAGAAGAGGAGGAGGAGGAGGAGAAAGAATGAGGGTGAAGAGGATGAGGAACAGGAAGTGGAAAAGCAATGAATAAGGAAGAGAAGAGGAGAAGGAGAAAGAAGAAAGATTGAGAAGGACAATAAGGAATAAAGGTGAGAGTAGGGTAGGAGGTATAAAGAGGGTGAGACGAAGTAGGGAGGAGGAGAAGAAGGGAATGAGGATTTATGAGGGGTACGAGGCAAAAGAGAGAGGGAGGGGGGGGGGGAGGAGGAAGAAGAAGCAACTAGTGTAGGTCACGAGGTCAGGTCACCAGGTAGGATTCAAAACAAGGTGAAACAACGAATCCTCCCTCCCTCCCTCCCCTCCCATACCCCCCTCTCCCTCCCCTCCCTCCTCCCTCTCCCCCATCCCATAGCAAAAAAGTGAAATAATGTACAGGTGGGCAATGGCGACGCCCAGGTACCTCCCCAAGCTGATTGCCCTCCCCTAGTTGATTGCCCTCCCCTTCCCCATCCTCCTGCCCCATCCTCCTGCCCCCCTGCCCAGATTGATTCACTTTATTTGTAAAATTTCCTGATTTATCCGTGAAATTCGTAAATGTGGTGATTTTGTTTTATTTGACACGTCGTAAAATTAATCACAGAATTCTTTAAATGTGGGTTGGCTGGTGGGTTAAGTGGGATGGGTGGTGGGTTAAGTGGGATGGGTGGTGGGTTAAGTAGGTTGATTGGTTGGTTAAGTGGGTTGGGTGGTGGGTTAAAGTGGGTTGGGTGGGCAGGAGGCGCCATCACGACACAGGAAAACAAGTTACCATGGACACAGCGATGCATCACATCCATTCAGTTCTGCCTTTGTGTGATCAGGAAAGGAGAGAGAGGCGAAGGAGGAGAGATGAAGGAGTGAGAGAAACGAGAAGGAGGAGAGATGAAGGAGTGAGAGAAACGAGAAGGAGGAGAGATGAAGGAGTGAGAGAAACGAGGTGAAGGAGGAGTTGGGGGAGCGTAGAGTGTGGTGGGGGTTAGAGGTCAGGGTGGGTCACTAGTTTACCACAACCAAACCTCGTCTCTCACGCTGAGGGAGGGAGGAGGAGGAATGCAGGATGGAGGACAGACGTAGGGAGGATAGAAGGAGGGGGGGGGGAGGAGGATAGAGAAGGACAAGTAGATGGAGGGTGGGGAAGAGGTTAGAGGGAAAGACCTGAGGTTAGCTAGTAGGAAGGCCAGCTATGATTAGAGAGAGGGAAGGAAGGAGGGAAGGTCGTGTAAATGTGAGGTAAGTTGCCGCATCAGTAATAAACATTTGTCAGCTCAAGAGAGGGACTGTGAGTCGTAGTGGTTATGATGTTGTGATTTGGTTGTTGTGGTTGGTGGTGTGTTGTTGTTGTGGTGGTGGTTATGTTTTTCTTATCATGGGAAGTTAGTTTCTTGTTGTGGTGGAAATCTGATATGGCCAGTCAGTCAGGCGCTGTTGTGATGGTGACTCCCAGATACTGTTTAAAGGTCTCTCTCTCTCTCTCTCTCTCTCTCTCTCTCTCTCTCTCTCTCTCTCTCTCTCTCTCTCTCTCTCTCTCATTAACGGAGACCTTGGGAACCTGATACTGAGAAAGTATTTCCTGTCCTCTTTTTTCTTCCTCTCTCTTCTTCTCCGCTCCTCCTCCTCCTCCTTACTCTCACCTTCTACTCCCTTACCCAAACACCGCCCCCTTCACACACACACACACACACACACACACACACATTCAAATAAACAGTCATGAAAAAGATAAAGTTGAACACAAAGGCTCAGGCGGAGTCGTTAGAGGCGGCACGGATACAACACACTGAATACTAAGTCTCCTGGTATAGCGTCTTACCTTCTTCAACTAAGCTTAGGTTAGGTGAGGTGAGTTAAGTTAGATTAGGTGAAGTGGCGAGGTTAAGTGGGTTAGGTTAGGTTTTGGTGGTTATGTTAGGTTAGGTTTGGTGAGTAAAGTTAGTTTAGGTGCTCATTCAGAGCTGGGTGGACTTGGGGTACCCCTGGATCGAACCGTCGACCACTAGAATACAAAGAGAACGCTGTATCCGCTTGGTCACCGCACACACACACACACACACACCGACATAAAACTCTTATCTGCCTTATTACGAGCTACGAGTGGCGCCATTGTTGTGAGTGCTATTACGGTGATCCTGCAAGTGGTGGGCGTCTGTGCTTCCTGGTGTGTGTGTGTAATAATAATAATAATAATAATAATAATAATAATAATAATAATAATAATTGACGGTTTATTGAAAAAGTTCTGCAGCCCGAAGGCTGCAAATATACATTGGACATAAATGACTTATTACATACATTGATGGTTTAACAAAAGCCTTCATTAGAGAAAGGTAAAGGAACATACAGTGAACATATAGATTAATGTAGGTGTTGAACAGCAAACACATTGTGGAGTAACTCCCTCACAGATGGTGCTAGGAGGGACCTGACGTGGTATAGTAATTCCCTCACAGACGGTGTTATATGAGAGGTGTGGTCCCAGTCCTTCCTATCGTAGACGGATTACACATCGCTGGTTGTTGTTGGGTCTCAGGGGCCGTTATCACTGGGTACCTGGGACCTCACTGTGTGAAGGTTAACTTGGGTACGACTAAAGCACTGTTCACCTCTGTTCAACACTGGTTCCATTCCTTTCCTAAATGAAATTGTAACTTCTGGCGAGAACTTGTTGATATTCCGGTGGGGAGGAGGGTTCAAGGGAGGGAGTTGGTATGGGCCAATTTAACAGTTGACCTGGCTGCTCCCAGAGGAGCGCCAGGTACGTCTTGCCCCTTCAGTGGTCAAGGATGTGCGTGCGTGTGTACACTGGCACCAACTTTCCTTTCCATTTTCATTGGATGCCTTCCTTACTCGTGCCAGCGCCAATATAGCCGGCAGGGTGGACATCGAGTACCGGACTTTATCGCTCACACTGAACGCGACCTACAGGAGAGATCCTGAACACCTACTCAGATGCGTATGCACACGTCGACCTTGAGGTGAATGTACCTAAGACTCAGATTCTCTTTCAGCCTGCCCCAGGTTCAGACACACACCTCCACCATACATGCAGCTTAACGGTACTACCCTCTCTAATGTTACCCACTTTCGGTATCTAGGTTCCCACCTGTCCACCACCGCGTACAGGTGTCTTCAGCTGTAGGGAGCTGAAATTATCTACAAAGTTACACGTATATCGAGCAGTGGTCCTCCCCATCCTGCTATATTGAAGCGAGGTCACATACAGGAGGTACCTCAAGGCACTTGAAAACGTTCACCAACGTAGTCTATCCGTACAATCTTCCGAGTTCGCTGGGAAGACAAGAGAACAAATGCAGGTATTCTTGCTGACACCAACTGTAGAAGCATCGATGCTACCATTATCTTTGAACAACTACGTTGGACTGGCCGTGTTACCCGCATGGACGACAGTAGACTGCCAAAGCAGCTACTTTACAGTCACCTAACGAATAGTAAACGTAACACTGGCGGGCAACTGAAACTGTGTAAGGATAGTCTTAAGACAAACCTGAAAAAGTGCCAAGTCGACCCCCTCACCTGGGAGACGATTACTCCACACCGTAACGTTTGGAGGAGCACCACACAAGAAGGTGTCAATACTTTCGCGTTAGCCCGACCGAGGCAGACAAGCGCCAACGCCGGAAAGACGCTGCCACGGCCCCTCCCGCACTCGATGTAGCCCTCCACATGTGCAACATCTGTGAACAACCCTGCCGGTCCCGTATCGGCCTCTCGAGTCACCTCAGCTCACCGACGAAGGTGACATCCTTAATAACTCAGGTCATTGTATCACAGCTGGATGATCGTCATACTCGGTTCCGAGTGACAGTAAAGTAATAGTAGTAGCAGCAGAGTTGTCCTACTTCCACCTTGTCCATACTTCCCTCTACCCTACTCACTTCCTCATCTCCACCTCCACCATTCTACCATCCTTCCTCCACCACAAGTGTTCCTGTACACCACCACCACAACTCCACCTCCTTCACCTTTACCATACACCACCACTGTCACCCACCACCACAACTCATCACCACCCTCTTCCACCGTCACCCTCCACCTCTTCTTCCACCTCCACCTCTTCCTCCACCATACACCGCTGGTCCTCGAAGAAACGGAACCACGACCCAGGAAATGACTTATCGGCGTAAGATGTAAAAAACAGTTGTGGTGTTGAGGGCGAGTCGTGAGCCATTCATTACCTCTGGTGTGGCTGTCTGTATCTTCTTCCTCCTCCTCCTTCCTTTTCCCTCTTCTTCTTCTTCTTAAGCTATCGTACTCAAGGGGTTGTTAAGTCATCGTACTCGAGCGGTTTAAGATATCGTACTCAAGTGGTTAAACCTTAGTGTTGTTACTGTCACTCTTTTGTGTTACTCACGTTACTGTGTGATTCCAGGTGTAGGGAACGTTACCTGTCTTGTTACGCTACCTGTCTTGTTACGTCGGTCTTAATTTTATTTGTTATTGTTCTTATCGTTAATTGTGTTATGCAGTAGTTGTATTTGTTAGGTATTATTATTATTTTTGTTCTCATATTTGGTGTTTTTGTTATAGTATTTTATTATCATCATCATCATCATCATCATCATCATCACCATCACCATCATCATTATCATTATTATTATCATTATTATTATTATTATTATTATTATTATTATTATTATTATCATTATTATTATCATCATTTTCATCATAATTACAACATGACGGTGGTCAGGGTTAGTGAGTGTGACAGGAGACAATAGTTGTAGTTGGTGGCCTCGAGTCTGACAAAGGAATTGGTGAGGTGAGATTAAGTCAACACTCGCCTGAAGGAGGAGGAGGAAGGGGGGAAGAGAAGGAGGAAGGGGGGAAGAGAAGGAGGGGGTTTCTGGCTGTCACTGGTGTTTGTCAGTCACTTAAGAATTCTCAATAGTTCCTCCTTTGAATTATGGGATCACCTGAAGGTTTGTTTATTTCACCTGAGGATTAAACACCCTATTGTTTTTTGTCTTCGGGGTGTTGGGTATAGGTTAGGTTAGGTTGGGTTAGGTTAGGTCAGGTTAGGTTGGGTTGGGTTGGGTTAGGTTAGGTTAGGTTAGGTTAGGTCAGGTCAGGTCAGGTCAGGTCAGGTCAGGTTAGGTTAGGTTAATTTTCTCTCCTACCTGGTGTTAAGTGAACGTGTATCTGGTAAGTCTTGGTGTGAGTTTGTTATTATGTTTAAGTTTTAATTTTTGTGGTTTATGTCTGCTAGCTTAGGTAGATGTTTTATCAGATGTCTGTTTTATGAGGTGTATTCAGCCGTAGAAACGTATCGTAACCTCACCTAACCCTACCTTACCCAACCTAACCTAACCTAACCTGATCTATCTTAATCTAACCTTACCCAACCTAACCTAACCTAACCTGATCTATCTTAATCTAACCTTACCCAACCTAACCTGATCTGTCTTAACCTAACTTAACCTATCCTAACCATACCCTACTTTGCCCAACCTAACCTAACCTAACCCAACCTGACCTAACCTAACCTAACCTAACCTCACCTAAGCCACCAAACACAGCATTAGACAACCTAACCCAACCCCCCCTCCCTCCTTTACCTCACATACCTTACCTCACCACCACCCTTCTCCGTGCCACACAGTGTCGACGAGGCGGCCAAACTAAGCGATAACACCGGCAGGGCCACGAGAGGCAGTGAAAGTGCCTGTCCAATTTTTCGCTCAGTGTGTTTTGTTTTTTACTCCAATTTTTTTTTTTTACGACTTTTGGTGGTAAAATTTCGTTCTAAGATGATTTCGTTCGTTATATTTTCAAGGTGTTCGTTAATTTCATTGTTTACGAAAGGTGGTCAAATGCTCTCATTGGTTTATTACTTATGATAAAAAAAAAAACACTTTGGATTTTACTTAGAGATTTTATATAGTTGTTGTATGGACCTACCCCAGGCACGTGATTTAAAGACTTTAGTAGTTAGTGAGGCATAGAAATAGTGTATATAAACAACAACAACATAAGCGAAGGACAACAACATAAACATACACAACATAACCCTTCTCTCCCCCTCCTTATCCCCTCCTCCACCCCTCCTCGTCCCCCTCCTTATCCCCTCCTCCACCCCTCCTCGTCCCCTCCTTCACCTCCCCCCCTCCTTCACCTCCCCACCTGCACCATATCACGAAGACGGCCCTTCGACCTCCTTCACCAACGTTTTCTGTGTGTGTGGCAGCAAACGTTTCCACCTGTCCGTCCGTCTCACCTCCTCCCCTCCCCTCGTCTTGCACAACCACGGGAGAGAGAGAGAGAGAGAGAGAGAGAGAGAGAGAGAGAGAGAGAGAGAGAGAGAGTTGACATCATTGTATACATCATTGTGTCTTGTAATGGGATAAGTGTCATTATTATCCAAGAGGTTTATTCAGTATGTACTCTTTTTTTAAGGTCGAATAGCCAGAGTACGCCAGAGTACTTGTGAAGATTAGAAGGAGTCCGAACTATAGAGGTCATATACTGGGGAGGTGTGAATGAATGTAGTCATTAATTATGGTAATCTCTCAGCGGGGGGGGGGGGGGTAGGGGGTGAGTAAGGAGAGGGAGAGGGTGGGTAGAGGAGGAACGGGGAGGAGGGAGGGGGTGAGTGAGCTTGCCCCCCCCCCCCCCCCCTCATGGTAATATTTCACGCCGTCTCTCACACACACCCATTCTTCCTCACATCATTCAGGTAATTGTCTGTACACTGTTGTAACTTTTTCCTCCTCCTCCTCGTTCCTCCATCTTCCTTCCTTCTTCTGCCCTTTCCTCCCTCCTGTTCCTATTTCATCCTCCTCCTCACTATTCTTCTTCCTCTTCCTTACCTTCTTCCTCTTCTTCCTTTACCATCCTCCTCCTCCTCCCCTCTTCCTCCCCCCTCCTCTTCCTCCTCCTCCTCCTCCTCCTCTTCCTCTTCCAAGTCTAGTTAAGAGGACAATAATAACATAAAGAATGATTTGTTAACACTTCTCATATCTTTAATTACGTATTTAGTTGAAATTAAGAGAGAGTATGGAGAGGAAAGTCCGTTAGTGTGAAACTTCCATATAACGGATTCCATAGAGAGAGAAGTCCGTTATCAGTGTACACATCTTAATAGTTGCGAGGAATAATTTACCTTGTGTGTGTGTGTGTGTGTGTGTTTGTGTGTGTGTGTGTGGGGAGAGCCTTGATCACCCTATAGACGCGCTCATCACAACCATTCACGCTGAGTAGTTCCCCGTAACTGTAGTTTATTGCTGACGTAAAATAGTCATGATCACTGTGAGTTCTTTCCCTCTCACCCCTCTCACTCCCCTCTTAATTCAACCTCACCCCCTCACTACTCTATATCTTTTCTCTCACCCTCTCCCTCTCTAATTCCTTCTCCTTCCCCTCTTAATTCCTTCAAACTTCCATCCCATCTCCCTCTCACTCACCCCTCTCACCCCTCTCTGTGATGGGGCCAGGCACTGATGACCTCCCTACAGTAGCATTTTCATCCTCTCGTGTGTCTTATTGGCTAATTATTTTATTATCAAGATTATTCTCCAAACTCAGTGAGGCAGCTGGTGAGGGCCAAACTCTCACCTGTCACTCATATATCTCAGTCTTGGATTGAGACCTCTCACCTGGATGACGTAGAAGGGGGGGGGGGGTCAGGAGAGAATGTACGGGAGATAGTTTTTTCTTTCTCTATTGAACCGTGGTGCTTCCCCCTCCTTCCCCCTCCCCCTCCTTCCCCCTCCTTCCCCTTCCCCCTGCGTTAGTTAGTGGTTCCTCCCTCGTGTCTTATAGAAGGTGTGAGAAGCACATGTCTCCTATATCCCACGCCGTTCTCATCACTGACCTTAACACACCCTCATCCCCTGTTCCTCCTCCTCCTCCTCCTCCAGCAGGAACATAAAGAAGGAGGTGAAGGTGGAGGAGGATGTCTTCGTCAAGTTAGGTTCTGTTAACATCATGTAACTGTAAATCCTTCTCGGTGTACAGGGATTCTTGAGTGAGGGCGGCGACACTCTCCTCCCGCCCTCAGCCGCCACGCCATGTTGTCTGTCTGGGAATTGGGTGTGGGGCGTGGGTGTGGGTGTTTGGGGTGAGGCACAGTCGGCGCCACTGATCCTGCCACCACCTCACCACTGATCCTCAACGCCAGCTTATTGATATGTGAGGCACGATGAGCGGATTTACAAGACGTCACGTAACACGAGTCTCCTGACCCTTGTTTATGTGAAGCTTCCCTGTGAGGCCGAGCAACAACACTGGTGGCTGGTCCGGGCAGGGTGTTGTTGTTGTGGTCGTGTGTTGAATACCATCCCTCTTGACTCTACTGCCTGCTGACTTAAACAGGTACAGTACACACACACACACACACACACACAGAGAGTTGCTACCCTGAATGCCAAGTTGGTAGTGTGTTGTGTTCAGTAGTTATTTACTAACGGGAGGAACTCAAGCGTGAAGGGGATATGTTTGGTGGTAGGTGTTGGCGGGACGCTGCTGTAGACCTGCAGGGAGTCGCTAATTACAGGTAGCTCGGGGGGGTGATCTTACCTTTGTTGTGTTGAAACTCCCGCACTCTTCTTCACCTCCCTCATGTTGCCCTTAACCCTGCCCTCACCCCTCCCTTTGTACTCCTTTACTTTACCCTTGCTCCCCCCCTCCCCTTGCCCCCCTCCCCTTGCCCCCCCCCCTCCCCTCCCCTAACATAGCTCTGTTAACATCGTCCCCAACATGGCTCTTGTTGACATTCCCTCCCCCCAATAGCCACCCCTCTCCTCCCCTAACACTCTATACCCCTTTGTTGGAGTGAGTCGTGTTGGTGAAGGGAGACCACTTATCTTCTCCCCCTCAGGTAGGTGGTGGAGATGGGGGAGGGGGGGTGTTGTCAGGTCAGCTCCACTTAGTGTTATCGTCCTGCGCGGGTAATGGGTGGACAAGGCTGTTTGACGTACCCACACACGCTGTTAACACTATTGACCTCAACCACTACACCCACTTGACCTACCGTGACCTGTTTTACAGTGATTATTGTTGTTGTTATTATTGTTGTTGACGTTTTTGTTGTTATCTTGCTTGTTATTGTTATTTATTGTGGTTATTATTATTATTATTTTTTTTTAGTAATTTACCATGTTGCTTTGGATAAGGAAAGTTAGATTTTATTGGGTATACTGTTACTACTACTACTACGACGACGACGACTAATAATAATGAGTAAATTATTGATCATATTATATTTTACCTCTGTCCCCTGGGTTACAGAATAATGGGCACCCAGTTGGAGAGTGAAGGCGGTCTAGTGTTGTGCCCGACTGTACTTTTTACTACAAAATCACACTGGTCCCGCCCACCACCCACCCGGACACTGCCGCCCACAATATCTCATCGTCGCACACACACACACTGCAGCCCGCTCTTTCTTATCGCCCACCCACACACTACTACTCTCTCTCTCTCTCTCTCTCTCTCTCTCTCTCTCACCCGGACACTGGTCACCCACCCACACACTTTCTCTACGTCCGGGATATCATCTTTATGTCTCGACCTCCCCGTCCAGCTCTGTAATAGATGTTTTCACACTCCCTTGACCTTACTTAGTGCTGAGCTAAGATAGTGTGTGTGTGTGTGTGTGTGTGTGTGTGTGTGTGTGAGTTATAACCCACAGCCTCCCTATCTTCGGCCGTAACTTCACCCTCCCTCACTCGCCCTCTCACTTTCCACCCTCACTATCGCGTTGTGTATCACTGAGGCTGTAGCCGCTCTTGTAGTACACCACACATCACTGCCTCGGTCCCTGTAGTGAACTGTAGACGTTGGCACACTGGCCCGACCGCTTGAAGATTAGGCACCCCAACTTATTGCACCTGGTGGATTAGGTTATGGTTGTGTTTGGTTGTGTTAGGTTAGGTTAGGGTTGTGTTAGGTTAGGTTAGGGTTGTGTTAGCCAATGTATGGTGGGAAAATTAACTTTGACGATGTTTCCCTTCTCCCCTCTCCCCTCTCCCATACCCCCCCCCTCTGTTTCTCTTCTCTTATTCCTGTAATAAGAGAAATATGATAAATATAGTGAAAGAGACAGCCATGATATAGATTGAAATAGACAGACAGCTATGAAGGCAGACGGTGTTTTTCAGGAACTTGGGGAGGTAAAAACTTGGTAGCCTTGACGAAAGAGGGAGGGAGGGAGGGTAGAAGGAGAGAGAGAGAGAGAGAGAGAGAGAGGGAGGGAGGGTAGAAGGAGAGAGAGAGAGAGAGAGGGAGGGAGGGTAGAAGGAGAGAGAGAGAGAGAGAGAGAGAGAGAGGGAGGGAGGGTAGAAGGAGAGAGAGAGGGAGGGAGGGTAGAAGGAGAGAGAGAGGGAGGGAGGGGAGGTAGAAGGAGAGAGAGGGAGGGAGGGTAGAAGGAGAGAGAGAGAGAGAGAGAGAGAGAGAGAGAGAGAGAGAGAGAGAGAGAGAGAGAGAGAGAGACCTCCCTCATGAATTTGGCGCCTGTAGCCTATTATTATGTATCCTGCTTTAACGGTGTCTCTTATTATCTCTCTCTCTCTCCTTCTACCCTCCCTCCCTTCCTCTCTCTCTCTCTCTCTCTCTCTCTCTCTCTCTCTCTCTCTCTCTGTCTCTCTCTCTCTGTCTACAAGGGTTACTGTCGGTGGTATTAACTTTTAGACTCACGAAAAACCTTTATAAAACAGAGAGAGAGAGAGAGAATAGAGAAAGAGAGAGAGAGAGAGATTATATAAACTGTATTTACTCTTATCGGGTGAAGTAAGCTGGTGGGGGGGGGAGGCTAATCTTCAGGTGATAGAGAACAGCATGTGTCACTTTCTGCGTCTCCTTCACCTGTGAGAAATATGGTGTGTGTGTGTGTGTGTGTGTGTGTGTGTGTGTGTGCGTGTGTGTGTGTGTGTGTGTGTGTGTGCGTGCGTGTGTTCGTTCGTTCGTTCGTCCAAGGTGGAGGATAATTAAGGTAACGGAGAGGAAATTAAAGTGATTTGGGATTATTGAGAGTCCTGAAAACGTTTGCACCATGAGGTAGTCCTGAAAACGTTTCCTTGTGTTTTTATAACGCTTAGTTGCCTTAGTAATTGTGGTAATCCTTGGAAAAAAACAAACTTGCACCATAAGCAGCTACTCCACGGACTTACACAGACCTGTAATTGTGCGCTGTAATGACCTTATCTGTTCCTAGTGATGAATCAATAGTAACCGACCTATTGACTGACCTCGGTCCACCCTTGACGTCCTGAGAAACTGCAAATAACAAATCCCGAGAATTTAATTGGTTGTTGGTTGTTATGGTGAATGTTGACGTATAACCCTTAGCAGCCAGTTGCCAATCAGGTGCAAAAGTCAATCAGGTACTGTAAACCCTCCCAATATCAGACTGATTCTTGTAAACCCTGTCCGCTATTGAGAAGGTTACTGTATTAAGAAGTCCGTTATTGAGAGGATTTACTGTACTATATTTTGTGGTGGTTGGTAAGGGAAGTAATTTTTTGTATTAAATTCCGTAAAAGAAAAAGCTTGAGATTAATTGATGAATTGATGTATAATTTTACTCTAAGTTGAACACAGTTGAACATATTTAGTGGGGGGGGGGGGAGAGGTTTATAATTACCTTTGTTCACAGGTGTTCAGACAAGACCCTATTGAACACATCCTCTTACCATCATCCACACTTCTGTTCACAGGTGTTCAGACAAGACCCTATTGAACACATCCTCTTACCATCATCCACACTTCTGTTCACAGGTGTTCAGACAAGACCCTATTGAACACATCCTCTTACCATCATCCACACTTCTGTTCACAGGTGTTCAGACAAGACCCTATTGAACACATCCTCCTACCATCATCCACACTTCTGTTCACAGGTGTTCAGACAAGACCCTATTGAACACATCCTCTTACCATCATCCACACTTCTGTTCACAGGTGTTCAGACAAGACCCTATTGAACACATCCTCCTACCATCATCCACACTTCTGTTCACAGGTGTTCAGACAAGACCCTATTGAACACATCCTCTTACCATCATCCACACTTCTGTTCACAGGTGTTCAGACAAGACCCTATTGAACACACACCTCTCTTCTCCCTTACACCATCTCCTCTTCACTAAATATTCCTCTCTTATTCTTTCCCTCTCTTTATCTCCCATCTTTATCACAGTATTTAACGTGGTATATATATATTTTTTTACTCCAGGGTGTTTTATAGCTAGGGAGTAATACACGCGTGGTAATAAAAAGTGACGTGATGACCGATTCGTTGTTGTTTATCCCAGTTTAAAGGGCACTGTGTGAGAGGGTGGGGGGGGGGGGTAGGTAATATGAACTGAGAATAATGTTGTTGTTGGTACCAGTGTGGAGTTGGTATTAGTATATTGTTGGTATCATTGTGTTGCTGGTATTATTACTGTTGCTGCTGTGTCATAGTGTTGTTGATACCTTAAAATATAAATAATACCATAATGAAATTTGATAATACCACATCATAGAGAATACCAGAGTAAAGTTGGTACCTCGGTGTAGTTGGTATCATGTAATAAAGATTTTAGAAGAGAGAGAGAGAGAGAGAGAGAGAGAGAGAGAGAGAGAGAGAGAGAGAGAGAGAGATACCACTTATTTATAGAGTAAATTTCTCTCTCTGGGTCGTGAATATAGGAATGGGCAGAAGAGCATAATCTTGGCCTAGGTCTTATTTCGTGCCACAGCGAGCGATACCGTGGGTGTGGGGGATGGGGGGGGGGGGGTCAGGGTGGGTGTTATCAGGGTGGATTACTTGGAAGGGTCAGGGTGGAGCTGGGTTAGGGTTAGGGAATAAAATGGAGCAGAAGAAAGACAGATAATTACTTCAAGTCATCAACACAGGCAGCTAAGATGGTGTTGTTGACAGGTGGAACGGAGGAGATGGAATAGAAGTGGGAAAGGAAGTAGTGAGTGTGGAATAAGAAGTAGAGGAGGCTGTGGAAGGGTAGGTGTGGGTAGAGTCCAACACGAAGGGGAGAGAGAGAGAGAGAGAGAGAGAGAGAACTTAAGGTGTGGGTGTGAGAAGTTTCGTTGGTAATAAGATAACATGGTGGAGGTGAGAGTAAGGCAGGAGGATAGGGGTAGGGACGGGTGGAAGAGGAGGAGGAGGAGGTAGGGGTAGGGTGGAAGAGAAGGTATTAGTGCTGGGCTCCTCCACCTTCTTCCACTTAGTTCCCACACCCTGAAGATCTTGTTCCCTCCCTCCATCATCTCCTCTTCCTTATCCTCTCCCTCTCCTTTTCTCTCCCTCTCATTTTCTCTCCATTTCTTCCCCCTCCCTTCCTCCTTTCCTCTTCTCCGTCTCCTCCTTTCTTCTTATCCTCATCCTTTCCTCCTTTTCTCCCTCTCCTTCTCTCCCTCTCCTCCTCCTCTTCCCTTCATCATTACCCCCCTTCTCACACCATCCCCTTCCCTCCCATCCTCAGCACCTTCCCTTCACCTACACTAAATTAAACAGATGTATTATAAATCAACATAAAGTTTAATAAAGTGTCTGGCTTAATCAACACGGGGCTCTGAGATAACCTTAACCCGGAAAGACATTATAATTACAGGTAGTAATTCCCGGCACAGGTGTAGAATGGCTCATTAACCTGCCAGATGTTAGCGTGTCTTGACTGGGATTCTCGGGAAGGGCGTCAAGTGGTGGGAGGCGGACGAACGCAACATTATGAGAAATACCCAAATATTGTGTTAGTGTTTTTGTAAAATTGAAATATATGACTTGTGAGAGAGTATATTGTCGTGCGTTTTGCCTGCATTGTTTGTTATTGTTGCTGTGTTTGTATGTATTTGTTATTTGATGGTCAGTTTAGTACAAGGTAGGTCACACTAGGTCACACGTTTCAGTACACTACATGTTTTTCCTAACCCCGGAAGTGACTGTTAGTTCTTTAGTGACGCGGACACACACACAACACACACACACACACACACACACAAACACACACACACATTATTATTATACTATCTCTGTGTATATACGGGTGTTGTGATGTAACCAAACAACCAGACGAAAAAAATGGCTCAACATTTCCCTTAAGACACGCGAAACAGTTACTATGTGTGTGTGTGTGTGTGTGTGTGTGTGTGTGTGTGTGTGTGTGTGTGTGTATGACCCTCGCACACCTTCATGATGCCTGTGGGTAAGGAAGTGATAACACCGCTTGATGGATGTGTGTCTTGTCCGCCACGCTTGGTTAGGTGTGTGTGTTTTGACCGCAGATAAGGTGCTCGTCTTGGTTTGTGTGTTGAGTGTGTGTGTGTGTGTGTTGACCGCAGATAGCCATCGTGTGTCTGGGTGTTAACCGCAGATAACCGTCATTGTGTGTGTGTGTGTGTGTGTGATGACCGCAGATAGCCATCATGGTTTGTGTGTTGACCGGAGCTAGCCGTCGACCACAGATAACCGCAGCGAGTGCAGTCAAGGTGACGCCTCGACGCTGTCTAATCTTTGTAGTTGCGTGTGTTGATAATGTCCGGTGTGTGTGTGTGTGATACTGTTGAGAGAGAGAGAGAGAGAGAGAGAGAGATCTTGTGGAGGGTGACGGGGACCAAGATGGATGCGGTACAGTATACCCCGCGGGGAGGTGTGTGGGACCTGATATTACTGCTGAAAACACTGTTCATCTTCCCTCTGCAACACGATACTTCCTCCTCCTCCTCTTCCTCCTCTTCTGTCTCTACTTCCCCCTTTTCCTCCTCTGGCTCCTTCTTTTCCTTCCCTGCCTCCTCCTCCACCTCCTCTTCTCCTTCCTCTGCCTGCTCCTCTTCTTCCTCTGCCTGCTCCTCTTCTCTCTTGCCACCCTCTTCCTTCTCTCCTTTCCATGCCTCCTCCTCCTCTCCTCCTCGTCCTCCAATTCACCCCAATACACACCCCAAAACTACACACCAACATAACAAACTACAGTACCTACCCCATCACTTACAGGTAATACAGGTACCCCCCCCACCCCCCCTCCCTGGTTAATTAACATTCACAGTACCTGAAGAAAAAAATTAAGACACTTTCTATTATAATCCTACAGGAGACACAAGCTCATAGGATGTACACACCCTCCTTCAGTACGGGTCACTTGTTCTTCTTCGTCCAGGCTCGCTTGTGTCTCATCCTTGACCGTGTCCGAGTGAGTGAAAGTCAGAAGGTACAGAAGTCTTCCCCCTCTGACATAGTCTTAATTGATCTTGTTCTGTATGAGGGGGTGTGGGGGGGGGCGAGGGTGAAGAAGATAGGGGAAGGTGAAGGGGGGGGGGGGTGAATGACTTTTTTTTATGTATATCTATAAAGGTAGGTACTGTATTGGTTGGTTGGTGGATGTGGCTGTACCATTGATAGGTGTACTCTCTCTCTCTCTCTCTCTCTCTCTCTCTCTCTCTCTCTCTCTCTCTCAATGCATGGTTTTCTTTAGTCATACTCTATCACTCACTCAATTATTCCACGCTTTCCTCTTCCTTCCTTCCTTCCTTCCTTCCTTCTACACTCCATACATGACATTCACTAGTATGATATGAATGATAGGATTGGATGAATGGATGGATGATTTAGTAGACAGATATAATGACCAAAACGATGGAAAATTGTTAATTAATGCATATTTTCTTTTATTTCAGGTAAGTTAATGTGGAGAGGTGAAGGGAGAGGACGCCACCAGGTGAGCCCATCAGGTGAGCCCATCAGGTGAGCCCATCAGGTGAGTCCAATAAAGTGAGCCCATCAGGTGAGTCCATAAAGTGAGCCCATCAGGTGAGCCCATCAGGTGAATCCATAAGGTGAGCCCATCAGGTGAGTTCATAAGAGTAGCCCTCCAGGTGAGTCCATAAAATGAGCTCTGCAGGTGTGCCCATCAGGTGAGCCCATCAGAGAAAGGTGTGTAGATCATAACGTTGCGTAAATATCCAGCTGTCAGAAATGTAATAACCTGGAGGTGAAAGAAGAGGTGTGAGCTCATGGGAAAGGGAGGGAAGGGAGGGCCGTGGGAAGGAGGGAGAGGAGGTCGTGGGAGGGAAGGAAAAGAGGGAGGAATGGGAACAGAGGGGTCGAGGGAAGGAAGGAAGGGTAGGGAAGGGAGGGTCGTTGTACAGAGGCGTAGGGAGATTCATTGTAGGGGCGGGAGAGGAAGGAAGGAAGGGAAAAGGAAAAGAATAGTCGTAATAGAGAAGGAAGGGGAGGTAAGGAGAGTCGTGCTAAATAAATAAGGAAGGAAGGAGGGAGGGATGGAGGGAGGGAAGCCGTAGGAGAGTGTAGAGGAAGACTCGGCGTGTTGTCACTCATCTCTTGCTCTCAACTTGGTTCCCTTGTAGTTGGTAATCGTGTGACTTAGGAACATATAGGGATAACGCCGCCTGATTGCAAATATATAGACACATTCTGACTTGGTTGGGTTTTTTTAGGACTCTCTCTCTCTCTCTCTCTCTCTCTCTCTCTCTCTCTCTCTCTCTCTCTCTCTCTCTCTGCACAAGTGAGATAGGTGAAGAGGTGAGGTGTCATGATCGTGAAATAACGGAAAGAACAGAGAGGGAGAGAATGAGAACGCGAGAACCGAAGAAAAAGAATAAAGAGAAGACGGTAAAGAATAGAGATAATAAATAAGAGATGAAGTGCACGAAGGAGGGATGGGAACCAGTGCGAAGGGGGAATAACGGAGAATGGAAAAGGTGGAAAGACTAGGAGGTAATGATGAGAGAAGGGGAAATGGAAAATAAAAAGTGGATAAAAAAGTAGTGGACGGATGGGACGGACGGACGGACGTTCTGGCTGGACGGACCGGCGGGCGGGCTGCACGGACGGACGGACGGGCTGGACGGGCGGGCGGGCTGGACGGACGGACGGGCTGGACGGACGGACGGAGACTTTCATAAGGGTTGGCCTTAACAGATATCGGGGCTGTCTCACGCTCACCCATTTATCAACCCCACTAGTCCCTCTCTGAACAAAGACTTGAACCCCCCCCCCCTCTCCCTCCTCCTCCTTCCCCCCTCCTACATTCCTCCCCTCACTTACCTACCCCTACCACCAGGCACCCTACCACTATCGCCACAATCATCACCTATCATCACTACCACCATCACTCGCCACCCCCCCACTGGGTCGACTAGGGGCGCCTCACTCAGTGGTCAGTCATACGGTAATCGAACCGAGGAATTTTAGGTTCGGAAGCGAGTGCTATATCAACTTGGGCCACCGTATCACTACCTATCCATTACCCATCTTCTGCCACCCATTACCCATCTTCTGCCACCCATTATCCATCTTCTGTCACCCATTACCCATCTTCTGCCACCCATTACCCATCTTCTGCCACCCATTACTCATCTTCTGTCACCCATTACCCATCTTCTGCCACCCATTACCCATCTTCTGCCACCCATTACCCATCTTCTGCCACCCATTACCCATCTTCTGCCACCCATTATCCCACCTCTCACCATACCATTCGCTCTACTTCCACCACTCTTCCCTCCATAACCCTCCCTCTTAACCCATACTACCAACCCATTCTTTAGCGTCTACACCTCTCCCCCTCCCACACTCTTTTATCTATCTATCTATCTATCTATCTATCTATCTATCTGTGTATCTGTGTGTCTGTCTGTCTGTCTGTCTGTCTGTGTTCTTACCTTTCACTTACGAACGATTCACTGTGAGTTATTGGCTATGGTAGAGCGGGCTGGGTGGCGATGCGAGGAAAAAACCTCTCTGTAAATTGTCAGTGTCTAGTAATCCAGACCGACCTGTGGCCCTTCCTTCACCGTGGCCACCATTTTCTCACCGTGGCCACCTTTCTTTCACCGTGTCCACCTTTCCCTCACCGTGGCCACCTTTACCTCACTGTGGTCACCTGTCCCGCACCGTGCCCTCCTTTCCTTCACCGTGGCCACATTTACCTCACAGTGGCAACTTTTCCCTCACCCTAGGTAGGGCTGCAGTGAGGTTAGGATGGGGTACCGTAGGATGCTTAGCTGGTTCCCACGCTCCATTTTACCCCCACCACGGCACGCCACCTCAGCCTTCACCCCTGCTGGGCATACACACCTCTTACTCGTAGCTGGGTGTGGCAAGTCCAAGGAAGAGAAGACGTGGAGGCTGGAGGAGGCGCAGCAGCAGGAGGATGATGATGCTAAGAGAACATCAAACATCTTATAACACGTGAGGTCTCAACTTTCCTCCTTAGTAATATTTATCGTCTGGGATTTTTATTTTGTATCATTCGGTTCAATTTCTGACTTGATCTGACGAATTAAGTAATTTTACTCAGTGGTTAAGTCATCGTATTCAAGGGGTTAACGAAGGGGCGGGAGAATTTGACAAGGGGATTAGTCAGTAGGTGGTGACGGGTAGTGTACACCAAGCTGGCACTGACGGAAGAAAGGACAGTGTCTGAGGGTGTAAGCGTCACTGCCCACACTTAATAACCTCTCCGTTTCTTGGTGTTACTGTCGCCATCCTCGAACCTGTGTCACAAGATTTTGAATAGGCATGAAGTTAGAATATGGATGTGATAACAATGACATGATGTGAGGTGAGGATAGTGATGTTAAAGTGAGGATAGTGACTTGCTGGGGTGAGGATAGTGAAGGAATGATAGAGAGAGAGAATACCCTGGCACTACCTGACACACACACACACACACACACACCACATAATGGACATGTTACCTGGGTAATAGCACTAATAGCAGGTCCCACATGTGAAAGTTTACATTTACTTGACACCTATTAGCATGAAATAGCTCACTACCTGTTAGCTGAAAGGGAGAGAGGGTGTGGGTTAGGTTAGGTTAAGTGTGGGTTGGGTTACGTATGGGTTTAGTGTGTCCTGGAGGGAGGGTGTGGTGGTGTGCCTGTGGTGGTGTGGCTGTGGTAACAATGGGGCATTTAACTGATGTTGTTCCTCCTCCTCCTCCATCCTCCTATTCTTCCTCCTCCTCCTCCAAGTGTTTAATCATCAGGTGAAATAAACTGGGCGGCTAATCATCTTCAAGTGAGACTTAACGTCACCATCGATCAGTTCTTCGCCATTCTTTTGTTTTTATTCAGATGTTTCTCAGTCTGTGTTGGGTGTTGGTGTGTTCCTCTTCCTCCTCCTCCTCCTCCTAACACGCACATAAACGACCTGGACTGACCCAGTTTCACCTACAGTTAAAGGCTTTTGTGTGTGGGTCTTGTTTATGTATATCTGTGTGTGTGTGTCGGGCTGTGAACTATCCGCTCACTTTCACACCCACACCCACACCTGTTCTCTTGTGGTCTCGCTGCTATACCCAATTAGAATATTGCTCTCACTTTCCTCTATCATTGTATTGGCTAATCGGGAGGAGATTGTTATGAAGACACACTCACAGATGTTATTCCAATCTGTATATGGTAAGTGAGGTCACGTCATTCAGTTTATGATGTAGGGTCTGGCCTTCACTCCATGGTAATTAGGGTCATGATCTCTGTAATTATTTAATGGGGGGAGGGGGGTTATAGGCGGGAACCCGGGTAATTCAGACTCGTACCTGCACACCTAATTGTCCGACATCCGCCCCCCCTCCCCCGCATTACCCTCCTGGAGTGGCAGGTCGCCTCGCTTTCACTCCTCGTAGGTGAGTAATGAGGCGTGGGCGTAGTGGAGCACCGGCTACTTGACCCACCTTACGCTTCTCCTCCTGCTGCACCACAACACCTGAAGGAGGAGCGGTGGTGGTGTAATGATGGCACAGTAGGGGTTGCTCAATAACTGCCCGTGGTGGTGAGGGTTGTGGTGATGATAATGGTGAGGGTTGTGGTGGTGATGATGATGATGATACTGGTGATGGTGAGGGTTGTGGTGATGATGATGGTGGTGAGGGTTGTGGTGATGATGATGGTGAGGGTTGTGGTGGTGATGGTGGTGGTGATAGGCAGACATGGGGTCAATTATGAATTGAATTGGAATTGAAAAATATACAAAATTGATGAGGCCAGTGGTGTTTGGGCCTCGTCTCCCGGGTTGTCGAATATTTGTTACCTAATAATGGTATTAACATGTTGATTTTTCTTTCTTTTTTCTGTGTGTGTGTGTGTGTGTGTGTGTGTGTGTGTGTGTGTGTGTGTGTACCACCGTCGTGACTGCTGCCGTTACTGTGGAGGGGCAACATCATCTTCCTACAGGAGTGAAAGTTTAAAGGTTGGTGGGATCAAGTGTGTGCATTGTTGTGGGGGTCACACTGGCGAGCAGACCACCCCGGGAGGGAGTAACCGAGGCCCTATACGGAGGAGAGTGAATGCGGACCCCACCTGGCGCCTCTTGGTCCCTGGTGCCCCCTGAACCACTGTTTGTGTGGCCCTGCCCGAGTCATTACAACAATGATCGCTGCTCTTTCTCGCCTCTACCCCCCCCCCCTGTCCCTCTCTCCTCCCCCCTAGTATCTCTCTCCTCCCCCCCTTAGTCTCTCTCTCCTCCCCCTAATCTCTCTTTCTCCTCCGCCCTAGTCTCTCTCTCTCCTCCCCCCCGGTCTCTCTCTCTCCTTTTTTCTCACCTCCCCCCACACATACATCCTTCTCCCCCACAAACACCCCCCCCCCACATACATCCTTCTCCCCCACAAACACCTCCCCCCACACACTCTCTCCTCCCCCCACACACTCTCTCCTCCCCCCCCCACACACACCGTTCTCCTCCCCCTCTCCTTATTAACTCACAGGTGGATTGATGATGCGTAACATATTGATGCCACGGGATAAAGTGTGTGTGTTGTAGTAGTTGTAGGGTGTGTTGAATTAGAGTGTGTGTGTTGCAGTAGTGGTAGGGTGTGTTGAATTAGAGTGTGTGTGTTGTAGTAGTGGTAGGGTGTGTTGAATTAGAGTGTGTGTGTTGTAGTAGTGGTAGGGTGTGTTGAATTAGAGTGTGTGTGTTGTAGTAGTGGTGGGGTGTGTTGAATTAGAGTGTGTCTGTTGCAGTAGTGGTGGGGTGTGTTGAATTAGAGTGTGTGTGTTGTAGTAGTTGTAGGGTGTGTTGAATTAGAGTGTGTGTTGTAGTAGTGGTAGGGTGTGTTGAATTAGAGTGTGTGTGTTGTAGTAGTGGTAGGGTGTGTTGAATTAGAGTGTGTGTGTTGTAGTAGTGGTGGGGTGTGTTGAATTAGAGTGTGTGTTGCAGTAATGGTAGAGTGTGTTGAATTAGAGTGTGTGTTGCAGTAGCGGTGGGGTGTGTTGAATTAGAGTGTGTTGCAGTAGCGGTGGGGTGCGTTACTGTCAGGTCCTCACTAACGTAGCTTTGTCCATTACTTTGTGTGTGAGTTGAGAAGAAAGAAGAAGAAATGAAGAAGAAAGGTGTATAGCTTCACCTAATAAGCACCTGTTGATTATCATGATTAATTGATGTGAATTACCTGTATACGAGGACTTAGATAAATAACTAACGCTTTCAATTACAGTTTAATAATGATGTAATAAATTTATAGTCAATGGTGAGGTTAAAACTCAAGTGTGTCAGGTTAAGACTCAAGTGTGTCAGAAGTTAAAGACTCGAGTGTGTCAGGTTAAAACTCAAGTGTGTCAGAAGTTAAAGACTCGATTGTGTCAGAGGTTAAGACTCAGAGCACAGCACCTCCGGGTAGTCTCATTACACAGTTGAATATATTAACTAAGGTGGTCGTGGTTATGTTTATATATGTGGAGGTGGTCAGCCGGTGTGGAGAGCCGGGAGCCGACTTTCGCACCCCCTCCCCCCCCTTTTTTCCTCTCGACGTCTTCCTCCTTAGCTTACTTCTCCTCCTTCTTAGCCTCCTTCTTCTTTTCCTTATCCACCTTCTCCCCATCATCCTCGTTCTTCTCATCCCTCGCCTTGCCCCCGACCGCCCTCTCTCGCCTTCTCTCCCCTTCCCTCGCCTTCTCTCCTCCTCCTCCTCCTCCATCCTCTCCTCCTCCTCCTCCATCCTCTCCTCCTCCTCCTCCCCGACGAGTGTGTGGAGAAAAATCCTGTAAGTGGGTCTAGTTGAGGGTGTAGGAGGGAGAACGAGTGGTCATGCCTCCTGCTGCGGGAGTTGGAGAGGGAGAGGTAGTGGTGGAGGGAGAGGTAGTGGGGGAGGAAAGGTAGTGGGGGAGATGGTGGAGGGGGTGAGTGGGTAAATGATGGAGGTAGTGGGGAAGATAGCGGAAGTGGAGGTAGTGGGGATGGGGTGCAGGAGGTCAGGGAGGGGGGAAAGAGGAGGTTAGGGGGGGAGGAGGGGGAGGGGGGGGTTTACTCTTTGTGGTAAACACTCATTTTTGCGTCGTTGCGCTGCTCACTTGTTCCCCTTGACGGACTAATAGGATTGGTTAAACATTCGTTGTTTGATGTGCACCTCTTGTAAGACACGGGCACCACTCTCTTTTATATCTCTCTCTATCTCTCTTTTATTCCTCTCTCTCTCTCTCTCTCTCTCTCTCTCTCTCTCTCAGTGCAGTCTTACACAGTTACCTAGGTGGGAGGGGGGGGGGGGGTATATCTCTAGGAGGGCTTCCTTATGGGGCCAAGAGAGAGATAAAAGAGAGCAAGAGATAAAAGAATAAAAGAGAGAGAGTACAGTTAAGAAAAACAAACACGAGTATTTAGAGAGCGTGATGCTAGGACGTGTAGGGGTTAAGGGGGGGTGATCCAGAGTACCTAGGGGTTAAGGGGGGGTGATCCAGAGTACCTAGGGGTTAAGGGGGGGTGATCCAGAGTACCTAGGGGTTAAGGGGGTGTGATCCAGAGTACCTAGGGGTTAAGGGGGGGTGATCCAGAGTACCTAGGGGTTAAGGGGGGGGTGATCCAGAGTACCTAGGGGTTAAGGGGGGGGGGTGATCCAGAGTACCTAGGGGTTAAGGGGGTGTGATCCAGAGTACCTAGGGGTTAAGGGGGTGTGATCCAGAGTACCTAGGGGTTAAGGGGGGGTGATCCAGAGTACCTAGGGGTTAAGGGGGGTGATCCAGAGTACCTAGGGGTTAAGGGGGGGGGTGATCCAGAGTACCTAGGGGTTAAGGGGGTGTGATCCAGAGTACCTAGGGGTTAAGGGGGGGTGATCCAGAGTACCTAGGGGTTGAGGGGGGGGGTGATCCAGAGTACCTAGGGGTTAAGGGGGGGGGTGATCCAGAGTACCTAGGGGTTAAGGGGGGGGTGATCCAGAGTACCTAGGGGTTGAGGGGGGGGTGATCCAGAGTACCTAGGGGTTAAGGGGGGGGGGTGATCCAGAGTACCTAGGGGTTAAGGGGGTGTGATCCAGAGTACCTAGGGGTTAAGGGGGGGTGATCCAG
The DNA here is from genome assembly GCA_958450375.1 of Homarus gammarus. Taxonomy (NCBI): domain Eukaryota; kingdom Metazoa; phylum Arthropoda; class Malacostraca; order Decapoda; family Nephropidae; genus Homarus; species Homarus gammarus. The sequence continues at coordinate 5,468,823 of CAUDMG010001775.1, forward strand.
AGTACCTAGGGGTTAAGGGGGGGGGGTGATCCAGAGTACCTGTATTGAGGATGCTTGATCTACCTGGTGCTTCCTCGTCAGGTATTTGCTAGCCAACATGACGATAATCATCTCTGCAGTCCGCCAGGTAGGCCTAGAAATACACCAGGTAGGCCAAGAAGTCCGTCAGGTAGGCCTAGAAGTCCGTCAGGTAGGCCTGGAAGTACGCTAGATAGCTCAGTAAGGCATTAGGTAGCCAAGAAATGCACCAGGTAGCTCAGTAAGGCATCAGGTAGCCAAGAAATGCACCAGGTAGCTCAGTCAGGCATCAGGTAGCCAAGAAATGCACCAGGCAGCCGAGAAACATACTAAATATGCACCAAGTAACCCGGCAAGGGCTGTCGTGGGTGTCGATTTAGTGGGTGGAATCAACGGCTAGCTTGTCGAATTAATGGACCTTTCACCAAGTTTCCTTACCTCGCGGGTTTCGATGCCACGTCACTCCCATGTTTAACGATTCTTCACCTCTGAACCCGGGACGTCAGACCTACACGTTTATATCCCCCGGGGCAGAAGTATATGAGGGGCTGGAATGCATAAACGATGGGGTTATAGAACGATCTCTTAGAAGCCGTGATGGGGAGCAATACATTAGGGGGTGATGGGAGAATGATGGGGTCAGGGAGAGTGATGGGGGTGAGGTTAGTGATGGGGGTGAGGTTTGAGTGATAGGGGTGAGGTTAGGGTGATGGGGGTGAGGTTAGAGTGATGGGGTGAGGGGAGAGTGATGGGGTAAGGGGAGAGTGATGGGGTGAGGGAAGAGTGATGGGGTGAGGGGAGAGTGATGGGGAGCAATGCATAAGGTAGTGGGGGAAGAGTGATGGCCCTCGCTTACTTGTTTTTCATTTGACTTGCAAACAACATGACCCTTCGCCAGGTAAGTCTCTGTCAGGTCATGGGGAAGGTTCACCTGAGATGTCTGTTGGGTGACCTTTTGTTGGATGGGTGACCTCTTGCCTGCTGAGTGACCTCTTGCCTGCTGGGTGACCTCTTGCCTGCTGGGTGTCCTCTTGTCTGCTGGGTGACCTTGCCAGCTGGGTGACCTCTTGCCAAATGGGTAACCTCTTGCCTGCTGGGTGACCTCTAGCCTGCTGGGTGACCTTGCCAGCTGGGTGACCTCTTGCCAGATGGGTAACCTCTTGCCTGCTGGGTGACCTCTTGCCTGCTTGGTGACCTCTATCCTGCTGGGTGACCTTGCCTGCTGGGTGACCTCTTGCTAGGTTGGTTGACCTCTTGCCAGCTTGGTGACCTCTTGTCTGCTAGGTGACCTCTTGCCAGCTGGGTGACCTCTTGCAATTTCTGTGACTTCAGCCAGATGCCACTGTGAACGCAATCGAGTCCAACTGTGACCTACACACACACACACACACACACATAGAGAGAATACTCCGGCTACACCAACGCTCTCTCCACCCTGGAAATGCCATCCCTCAGTGACCTCCACCACCAAGTACTGGAAAGGTTTGGCCGTGGACTACTGCACCACCCTCGCCATCGCCACCTCCTGCCACCTGCAGCCCCCCACCCACCTCGCGCAGTCCGCCACTACAACAAAATTCAGCCCATGAGAGCCCGCACCGATAGATATAAGAATAGCACCATCCCATCTATTGTTGAAATAATAAACAACTCTTTATGTACAGTACAGCCCTGTAAATGTATTCAATGCATATTATATCATTATGTCTAAATCAAATGTAAGTCTGTATATTTTCAGCCACCGGCTGCAACTCTATTAATAAACCGTTTATTATTATTATTATTATTATTATTATTATTATTATTATTATTATTATTGTTATTATTATTATTGTTATTATTATTACACACACACACACCCAGACGTCCGTCCGTCCGTCCGTCCACCAGGAGTTGTCAGCACGATATCTGGAACATATAAAAATGGTGTCTTAACTTAATGTGGTATAAATACATACCACCATAAGATCTCGGTCGAGTTCGATAATCAGAAGTGTGTGTTTATGGCTCTGCTGGTGGTGGGGGACCTGACCGACTTGGTTCACTGATTCAACGGGGGGGGGGGGGGAGGGAGGTGTACTGCGGTGCATTTGAAATGGTGCCGTACCTGTGATTAACCTTAAAATGATGTCGCGTAGGATGCTGCCACCACACCTGTAATTAACCAGCACACCTGCAGCCAACCTGAATGTGACCGCACCAGGGAGCCGTGTGTACCTATTATTAACTCTAGAATAAAAGAACATTACAATGGGAGGCTTGTTACCATCACCACACCTGTCATCAGCTTTAAAATGGCGGTACGTGGGGGCATGTATCAGCTACAAGCACACCTGTAATTAAGGAAGCTTGTGGCAGCGGCTGGTAAACATGTAATTAACCTTTAAATGGAGGGTATTGGGTGCACCATCGCTCAGTGAAGGTCTGAGGCGACACCAGAGTCGCTCACCAGTAGCAGGGAACCATTAAAGCGGTAATTACCTCAGTTGAGCTTGATAGTGAGCCTTATTGACATTTATTATGAGAGCGCGGGGTCGCCCTCCCCTCAGGCTCCGCCACACGGTGAGGATAACATGATACTTTCTGAAAAAAGGACCATAATGCGGTCAATTTAACTGTCAGGACACGATGGATAACGAGTCAATGATGGTGGTTAATGTACAGGTAAAATTATTACACCAGGGAGAGAAAAACGTGTCTACCAGGTTAATGATAGTCCCCGCGGCCTCCCTCAGGACTGTCTACTTAACAAGAGGTCATGGCTCTCCTTGACCTGACCTCCAGCAGGGGCGGGGCGACACTCGTAATCTTCACTGTGTCTTGTAATGGTGTACCTAACGTTACAGTTGAGGAAATGAAGACGGTCAAGTGCAGTCCAGGTACCAGAGACTCAGTGTGTAGTATGCCCTTTAAATACTGTGACCTTGTGTAAGATGACATTGCACTCAAGAGCTTAAATTAACGTACTTAAGGGATACAATGTACTCGGGGGGGTTAAGTCAACGTACTCGAGGGATACAATGTACTCAGGGGCATAAGTCAACGTACTCAAGCGATACTACCCGTGAGCGTAACGCCTTCAAGGGGCCACTGAACCAAGTCTGCAGGAGAGGGCTGTAGGGAGTCACCTTGTTTACGAGATAAGACTCAAGACCACACAACAACAACAACACCGAAAGGCTCATCATATAGTTACTGTGTGTGGGGTGACCAGAGCAGGTATAGTTGTTTACTGGGGGTCAGGTCAGGTCAGGTTAGGTTAGGTTAGGTTATTTTTAGGATAGTTGGGTGAGTGTTAGGTTAGTATGGGTTAGCGTTAGTGTGGTTAGGTTACCGTTAGTTTAGTGTTAGGTCAGGTTAGGTTAGGGTTGAGTTAGAGTTACGGTAGTTAGGTTAGCGTTAGGGTGATTACTCTCGATGCTGGAAATAAACTACTGTGTCTTAACCTTCAGGTGATGTGTGTCTAGTTGTGAAGAAAAATGAACTTTATGACTCTTGAGAATTCTCCTCCACTGGCCCCTATCTCTCGCTGTGGTCCTCCTCACTTGACCCCTGCTGCTCTAGCCCTCCTCCTCCTCCATATTTCCCACTACTCCATCTATCCCTCCCCTTGTTTCATCTATCCCTCCCCTTGTTCCATCTATCCCTCCCCCCTTGTTCCATCTATCCCCCCCTTGTTCCATCTACCCCCCTTGTTGCATCTATCCCCCCCTTGTTCCATCTATCCCCCCTTGTTCCATCTATCCTTCTCCTCACTCCATCTTCTCCTACCACATTTATGACCCTTCCATAGCGGCGCCTCTTCCTCCCCCTCCTGTTCCTCTCCATCTTCCCGCCCGCTATGAAAGATAATTGAAAGCCAATGATCTGCTGATGCTCACATGTTTATTCAGTATCGGCGATGAACGTGGCCTCGTGGGAGACAGTGCATAGAGTAGAGGAACATCCATCCATTACGAACCCGTCCCATAAACCATCTCTAGACCTGATGATTCTGTGAAAAAGATTCATTTGTTATGTGAAATATATCCCTACCCGAGATGATAATAATAGACAATATATTTCTTAAGTTATGATAAAAGTTTGAGAGGAATTTCAACATCATGTCGTAACTTAACCTAAATAGAACACGGAGGACTGTCTTAAAAAAATCATTAAAGAGAAGTTTCCCCTGAGTTGAAGTATTATAGAAAACGGGTCAATAATATGGTTGAGTCTGGGATCGGTCTTCACGTCGTTTTCTTTTAATAGGTGAAGTGAATTGTGATGTGACGTCTCTAGTTAAGGAGAAGAGTTACGTTAGTTTATGAAGGTTTGGTTATTAGTGCCTGCCCAGGGTACAGATGAGGCATGAAGGGGAGTGTGGGTAAGTATGGGCGGGGGTGTACACGGGTAGACGGAGCATAAAAGGGCGGGGAATGGTGCAGGGCATTTAGGCATGAGGTGGGGCACGGGGTGTGGCATTGGGGCAAGGGGTGGTGTATTCAGGCAAGAGGCGGGGCATGGGGCAGGGCATTCAAAGCAAGAAATGGGGCAGGGCATTCAGGCAAAGGGCGGGGCATGGGGCAGGGCATTGGGGCAAGGGGCGGTGTATTCAGGCAAGAGGCGGGGCATGGATACAGCTGAGAGAGAGAGAGATCTGCACAGTGTTTGAGGTTGAATTTTGAGGGTCGTACTGTGAAGGCTGAAGGGCAGGGTTGTGAGGGCTGAAGGGCGGGGTTGTGAGGGCTGAAGGGCGGGGTTGTGAGGACTGAAGGGCGGGGTTGTGAGGGCTGAAGGGCGGGGTTGTGAGGGCTGAAGGGCGGGGTTGTGAGGACTGAAGGGCGTAGTTGTGAGGGCTGAAGGGCGGGGTTGTGAGGGCTGAAGGACTTGGCAGTAATCCCATCGGTCACGGGGTTGAGATGGGCGTGGAGGGCTGTCACTCTCCCACCGCCCACTCGCCCGCGCTAGCTATCTCCTGTCACCCGTCCGCGATGCCCTGGGAGGTGGTGAGCTGGGTACCGTCAACACGCTGATAGTGGCGAGGCTAAAGAGGACTATTGTTGTTATTATTATTATTATTATTATTATTATTATTATTATTATTATTACCCGGTATTATGATTATTGTTATAATTATTGTTATTATTATTATATTTTTGTTAATGTTCTTTTGTTATTGAGTCTGTTGTGGTGGTGGTGACGCAGGTGTAGTAGGGTTCTGTGGCCAGTTAAATGTATGGCCTACGTAGACAGTGGCCAACGTGGACAGTGGGCGTGTGGGCCACCGGCTCTTCCCAGATGGTTATCACATTAATCGCTCTTCACTCTGAAATCAACCTGAAGCTGTTCTCTCTCTCTCTCTCTCTCTCTCTCTCTCTCTCTCTCTCTCTCTCTCTCTCTCTCTCTCTCTCTCTCTCTCTCTCATTAAAGTAGTCCTGTGTGTGTGTGTGTGTATATATGTATGTTTGAGTTTGTGTATGTGTGTGTGTATTTGTGTATGTGTATATGTGCGTGTAGTGTTGCGTACCAGTAGCCAGACATGATAGGTACCAGTAGCCAGACATGATAGGTACCGGTAGCCAGACATGATAGGTACCGGTAGCCAGACACGATAGGTACCAGTAGCCAGACACGATAGGTACCGGTAGCCAGACATGATAGGTACCGGTAGCTACTGGTAATAGAGGCGAGAGATAAGGCAGACGATACCATTGTGGCGCCGCGAATCGTCCCTTCCCTCTCACGGTAATTGCACCATTCATCATTGCACCTTCATTGTTGGCGGGGTGGTGGTAGACTGTTGGCGGGGTGGTGGTAGACTGTTGGGGGAGGGGAGGAGGGTAATTAGGAGAAGAAATTGGAAGAATATTGGGGAGGATAATATGGAGGTGGAAGAGAGGAAAATAAAGGAGGAGGAGGTAGAAGGGAAGAGGTAGGAGGAGAAGAGGAAGAACCAGGAGGAGGAAGAGGAAGAACCAGGAGGAGGAAGAACCAGGAAGGGAAGAGGAAGAACCAGGAGGAAGATGAATCAAAGGGTGGAGGGGTAAGGGTAACATTCTGGTAATTGCAACTATACAGGTAGGGTCATCAGGTCACCATACAGTTAAGGTCATCATACAGGTAGGGTCACCACATAGGTAGGGTCATCAGGTCACCGTACAGGTAAGGTCATCATGCAGGTAAGGTCATCATACAGGTAGGGTCATCATACAGGTAGGGTCATCAGGTCACCATACAGGTTAGGTCATCATACAGGTAGGGTCATCAGGTAGAGGAAGAAGGCAGGACACAGGTAACAGATGGCCCCACTACCGTCATTACTACCGGTCCGTGTATAATGACTCTGATAACACAAGTGGTCATTACAAGTCAGATTAGGATCAGCATATCACACACACACACACGAGGGGGTGGGGGCAGGTGACTCTCCCCCACCACCCTACCCCTAGCACCTCGCATATATCATCCAGTACTGTTGTCGTCTTTGGTGTCAGGTCGTGGCAGGGCGGGGCCAGGGTGTAGCACCATCAGATAAGAGGGAAATAATCAGGACGAGAGGGGTTAGGTTAGGTTCTTGCTCGTGTTTCAAGTAGGTTAATACACCGCCCCAGTGTTACAGAGGTCATAGGTATATTAATGTTATCTTTTGTTCACGGCGTCTCATGAGTCCTCTGGGTGTTACACCATGACCCCGGTGCATGGTTCATTGGTTATAAGTTCATACATGTAGTACCTATGTTCATGACACCCCCCCCCCCCTCCCGACCGTTAACCTGCTCCCACAGTCTTATTGGTCAGGCGATAGTGACGAGGTTGTTAAGGAAAGGGAGGGAATAATCGTGTATTGTGTGGCGGGAACAATACTACGTGTGCCTGTTACTGCCGGGTCTGGTGTGTGTGTGTGTGTGTGTAAGAACAGTGACAAGAGCATATAACTTAACCCGAATTTATTATATCTGTGATGGTGAGATAGGTGGTGTTTGGGATGTCGTGAGGTGGGGTGTGGTGGGGTGTGCTGGGATGTGGTGTGTTGGAGGTCACTGGCTTACTGTGAACATCAAGACACACCTTTTAACACCCTTAAATATATTGTAAAGTTTATACCAGTTATCTTAAAATGGAGGTTAGGTTAAGTTAGGTTAGGTTAGGTTAGGTTAGGTTAGGTTAGGTTAGGTTAGGTTAGGTTAGGTTAGGTTAGGTTTGGTTAGGTTAGGTTTGGTTAGGTTAGGTTAGGTTAGGTTTGGTTAGGTTAGGTTTGGTTAGGTTAGGTTAGGTTAGGTTTTCAATTAGGGTTCTTTACACAGTGACCTTTAAGTTACTAATCTATGAAAACATATATGTATTCTTACCACTGTGTCTTATGGAGCAGAGAAGTGATGTTGACGTCAGATGGGCTTCCGGCTAGTAGGAAGGAGAGGGTGTGAGGGAGGGGGTGAGGGAGGGGGTGAGGGAGGGTGTGAGGGAGGGGGTGAGGGAGAGGGTGAGGGAGGGGGTGAGGGAGGGGGTGAGGGAGGAATGTCGGGAGGGTGTGAGGGAGAGGGTGAGGGAGAGGGTGAGGGAGGGGGTGAGGGAGGGGGTGAGGGAGGGGGTGAGGGAGGGGGTGAGGGAGAGAACAGGAAAGAGAGGAGGGAGGGTCATCGCCAGCTTTACGGTAGCGGTGTTATCAGCGGGCGTGAGGAGGCCCTGCCAGCATCAACAAGGCCACAATCTGTACCATCAGCACCCGCCTCCCTTATACGGGCCAGGCTCACCTCCCTCAGGTTAATGAAGTATCGGCAACAGGTAGTCCTCTTAACTCACTAACTAACTGGTGACTGGTTAACTCACTAACTGGCTGCGATGTCTAATTATGCGACGGAATCGGATTGCACGAAGATTGGCCCCTCCAGATTAATTCACCATAGATTATTAACTTAACCTAACCTAACCTAACCCAACCCTGGATCGATCATCGCTATAGGTAAGGCTACATAAGTTGGTCTTGTCTGCTGTCATCTTGAGAGGCGTTAGGAAAAAAACTATATTACTGATCTCTTTAAAGACACACGTCACTGCCGCTAATCAATCATAACCTGGCTGACGGGCGCTCTCTAGCCGCAGGTGATGGTGGTTGAAGTGGTCCGAGGGTCACTCTGCCTACCTGAGATTACTGTAGTTTCTCGTAACCTTCTTCCCTTTCTCCACTCCCCTTTTCCTTCCTTCCTTCCTTCCTTCCTCGATCAGCATGGAGGATCACCGTTAAATGGTAACTTAGGAGATGACTGTGGATGCTACTATCGTTAGAGGTCTACCGAGGTGGAGTTGTGTCTAGTGGGATATTAACACTCTATTTACACCAAACCTAACCTTGGCTAGGTTAGGTTTAGATAAATTAGATTGTTAGGTAAGGTTAATGGATGCTACAGTGTAAATATCCCGGTGCACCAACTCTAGCTGTGTGTGTGTGTGTGTGTGTGTGTGTGTGTGACAGGGAGGGAGAGAGAGAGAGCGCACGAGAGAGTTGCTGTTTACCTGTGTTTGTGAGACAGGAGGGGAAGGAGGCAGACAGATGCGGACCACAAGTTAAGCTGAGTCGGGGCGATGGAGATGAAGAGGCCAGCGACGCACTCTTCAGCCCTCGTCTACAGCGGGTCGCGAGGCTTATCCATCCCCACTATCATACGTGGAGATGGGGGCAACACACACACACACACACACACGTACGTTTAAGTTGAGTTTGTTTTTGCTAATTAAGAGTATTTGTGGCCAGGGAAGACAAGACGTGTTCGTAATGTTTTTTTTTTTTTTTTTCGTGTTGTACTTGACTAACGCCTTTTAGTGTTCACCTTGAAGTTTACATCCTCAGTTATGACCTTGAGGCTCGTGTGTGTGTGTGTGTGTGTGTGTGTGTGTGATAAAGAACAAAGAATAATGATGGATGAATTGTTGTAAAGAATATAAGTCAAAGGAATAACTAGAGAGAAAACATAAAACTGATAAATGTAGAAGAAGAAATAGAGAAAAAACAAAAATAAGAGAGAGAGAGAGAGAGAGAGAGAGAGAGAGAGAGAGCAACAACTGTGGTGGGTACTTAGCGCCTCGCCTCACCACAACAAACACAGGATTACAATAAGGAGTAAACGAAGGGGAAGAAATTTGAGGTGAAGGCTCTGCGAATTTCTGTACGTCGCCATTGTTGTTGTGGTCGTATTGGGGGATGTTGGGGGGGGGGGGAGGAGATTATTCACGCCTGTGTAACCAACCAATTCCCCCCCCCCCCCTTCCCCCTCCCGCGGCCTGGACTACTTGAGGCGATTATCGCTAATTATCGACTTACGGGTGATGGGTTGGAGGGAGTTGTCCGCCATCTTGAATTAAATCATCCACCAATCATGCTTTGGCGGGCGTCTTTAGCAACCAATCAGGATGTATGAATTTTGATGGTCGCTAAGGACACCAGTTGTTTACGAAAGCTTGGCCAGTTGTCACGATTAAATGATTGTTGTTTCTTATATATACTGCAATATACAACAAGCTTTCCTTAACTTCATTTATTGTAAGTTTTGTAAGCTGTCTTGAGAGAGAGAGAGAGAGAGAGAGAGAGAGAGAGAGAGAGAGATTTAACAAGTGTGTCTGTTATGTAGGGCAGTAAAGAAGGATGAGGGACTACAGACACACACACAGTGATCAGGGCTGTGTTGTGATCCAGACGATGTTGGACTAATTACACCGTCACACACACACCCCAGCTGATACCTATCTTTGTGGGCCGCTGCACGATGCCTCCACCATCATGGTTCCTAAAAATATCATTATTTAAACACTAATGAAGAAAAACATTATTGCCTCATCTAAACTATTTCCCCGTGTTGTGTGTGGGTGTAAGGGTGGGATGGTGTCTGTCTTGAGGGTGTAACGATAAACTGGGTGTTAGAGAGTGGTTGGTAGCAACATGGACAGTGTGGCACAGTGCCGCCTTGTCCCGGGCAGCTTGGCACCTCAGGGCCAGTGGGGGGTCGCCGGTGTGCAAATTACATCCTGTTTTGTTTATATTTTGTGTACTTTTGTTTATTCGTCTCAGGAATATTGATAAACTTTAACACAAAACATTCAGTCAAGATTTTTTAGCACAAAATGAGTCGATAGGTTGGGGGGGAGGGTGAGAGAGAGAGGGATCCGGGGTGTCTGCTGCTGAATCAATTGCGAGGAAGTGTGACGGTAGTGAGTGGAGTGTGTGGCAGACAAAGTAGACGAGAGTGACTGTGGAGGGAGAGTGTGTTAGTGTGTGTTGTGGCGGTGGTGATCACGGTGGTGTGTACCCCTCGTGGCCCACCTCTACCTTCTCTTATGAGGACTCCCGTGTTAGTGTTGACAGCTGTACAGTAGTGACTCATCCCTGATTGTGATTCCCTGACACGTTATTATTTCTGAATTTGCGGTGTTGGTTGTTGCCAGATGGTGTTCACAGCTGGTCTATGGTTCGTCCACAAATGTGTTTCTGCAGGAGTTATCAGTGACGCGTGGCACCTGAGCTAGTAGTAGTAGTAATAGTAGTGTTGTCATAGTGTGTGGGAGGGGGCAGGGAGGAGAGGACGACCCGCACCTTATGACGACACCTCATAAACTGGTCCCATACTGTTATTGATCGAGGTTCCGTTATAGTGTTCCTTAAGTCACGTGTCTATGGCGCCCCGCCCCCTCTACATGAAGATTAGGCATCCCAGTTTATTTCACCTGAGGATTAAACACCCTAAACCTATTTTGACCTAATCACATCACCCAGGTATAGTGTTTAATCATCAGATGAAGTACATTGGGGGCTATATTTTCAGGTGATCCAATTAATTTAGGAAGAGGAGTAATTAAGGTGTGTGTGTGGGGGGGGGGGGGGAGGGGGAGGGGCGTATCTTATTACCGAATTTTTTTGTAAATTCTTGACTGCGTTATCCAGATCTAATGAAGCCAAAGTATTCTAATATAACCTAACCCAACTTACCCTGACCTAACCCAACCCCACCCCGACCTAACCCAACCCCACCCCGACCTAACCCAACCCCACCCCACCCCTCCCCACCCCACCCCAACCCCACCCCTCCCCACCTCACCCTAACCTAACTCACCCTAACTTAACTCGACCCCACTCCGCCCATCTGTGTGTCGTGTAGTGGTTATGTGGAGACAACTGGCATGAATCGACGGTAAACCTTGTGACGTTAGGCTCCCACCCTGTAGCCGTGATGGAGAGAGAGAGAGAGAGAGAGAGAGGGAGGATTGGCTGGCACATGTGAGGTTTAATGGTATTGTGTTTTGGCATTTTATTGGTCAACACTTCAGAGCAGGATGATGGTTAGGTGAGATTTAAACAAAATATGAACAAGTTGTATTATAATTGGATAGTTTTGAAGTGGTGGTGGTAGTAATGGTGGTGGTGTGATGATTTATGGTGGTGGTGGTGAAGAAGGCCTGCCCTGGGATTGTGATAATCTTCACCTCTCTGGTCAGGATTATGTCTGACCTCTGACCCATCCTCACCTTACCTGACGTGTCTCTCTCTCTCTCTCCTGTGTAGAGGTATGGTTTTGCATTTATCAAACAGTGAAGCTGGAAATTATGGTGGGATCGATGGTGGTTCTGGTATTGGAGTGCTGGATATCGTGGTAGTGGTGGGGATAATGGTAATGGTAGTGGTGGAGATGGTGGTAGTGGAGATAGTGGTGGTGGTGATAGTGGTAGTGATGGTGGCGATAGTGGTAGTGGTGGCGAAGATAGTGGTCGTGGTGGTGGAGATAGTGATAGTGGTGGTGGATATAGTGGTAGTGATGGTGGCGATAGTGGTAGTGGAGGTGAAGATAGTGGTAGTGGTGGTGAAGATAGTGGTAGTGGAGGTGGAGATAGTGATAGTGGTGGTGGAGATAGTGGTAGTGGGTATCGGTGTTAGTGCTGGGTCATAAATGTGTGCTGCCCAAATATTGACCCAACCTTGGTGCATCACTGCCAAGGTGATCTACCGCTCTTAACCCCCACAGCACACACACACCTACTGTACCTTACCTGTCTTCCCTCCACCGTTGCCCACCACCCCATCCCTCCACCCACCACCCTATCCCTCCACCCCACCACACAATCCCTCCACCCCACCACACAATCCCTCCACCCACCACCCCATCCCCCCACTCCACCACCCCATGCCTCCACGCCACCACCCTATCCCTCCACCCACCACCCTATCCCTCCACCCACCACCCTATCCCCCCACGCCACATCCCCATCCCTTCACCCATCACCCCGTTCCTTCACCTCACCCCATTCCTAAACCCCAACCCATCATCTTCCCCTGCATCGGGTCATAAAGGTCCCATCCGAAGAAAAATTGGTCCCAGTCCCGCCCCACCCTGCCCCGCCCCAGCCCCTAGACACTGGGGGTTATCAGAGTTCACCGTTATCTCCTCAATGGTACCCCATAAATCGTGCCCCGGAACGCCTGCATCACTGATTATTGTTCTCGTCTTATCATCACCCCTTATCGACCTGCTGTTAATGAGGGATTGGCAGAGACACGAGAGGGCAAGAGGCGTTTTGTGGTGAGGGGGGTGGGGGGTGGGGGGGGGGGGGTCAGGGTCAGGTATGGTTGACGGCGCCATCTGTTGTTTATTTACCCTGAAGATTTAGACACTCAGCGTAATTTTCACCTTAAAATTAACCATTCTATTCCTAACCTAACCTAACCTAACCTAACACCCAGGTAGCTCTACGGTGTTTAATCATCAGGTGGGTAATTACAGGTAGTTATACATATATGGTATCTGACTGGATGCTACATATCATCCCACGTAAAGATTAACTCACCCTGTTTATTTCACCTGAAGATTAATCACCCTAGCTAACCTAACCCCACCCATGTTGTATTGGCTGTTTAATTATCAGATGAAATATAAGCTTGTGGGGGGGGGGGGGGCTAATCTCCATGTGATCTGAAATCGTATGTGGTCACTGAGGTTAATGTGCATCCTTCGTGTGGCTAGTGGCTGTGTGGTGGAAGAGCTCGTGTGTCACCTGTTATCGATGCACCATTAATACAGTGTTGACAGGTGTACTACATAAGAGGTCGTACTGGTGCTAATTACGACCACAGGTTACGTGTAGCTTGAGTACAGGTAATATTTATAGGGTACAGGTAATATTTATAGGGTACAGGTAATATTTATCTAGTACAGGTAATAATATTTATAGTTCAGGTAAAATCTTTCTAGTTGGGGGCAATATTTTTCTCTCCTGGGCAATAACAATGTCTAGTGACTGGAGGTGTATGGGTCTGGCCGTCACTCATACAGTTTTAATTCAGTACTGGAGATGGTTGGTACTCGTGTGTTGAAGACTGTGTGTTAATTAGCTGCTGTTAAGTGATCAGGTGTGTGGCTTTGTTACGTTTCATTCTTCTTCATTCTTATTCTTTAGTATCGTTCTTCTTTCCTCCTCCTCCTCCTCCTCTTCTTCTTCTTCTTCTTTCTTTTCTTCATTCTTTTTCTTTCTTCTTCTCTCGTCCATTTCTTCTTTCTTCTTCCCTCCTCCATTTCTTCTTTCTTCTTCTCTCCTCCATTTCTTCTTCGTTCTCTTCCTCCTCCTTCTCCTCTGTTGATGGTCTCTGCTTGATGGTTGTACTAACGATAGTTCATTACGAAAGAAGAATAATGAAAGAAACGTGGTTAAAGAACGTGTCTGGGTGAGAGAATGATAATTACTGGAGCAGGTCACACAACGAGAGACTGTGTGTGTGTGTGTGTAAGGACCTGGTAGAAGTAGAGCAAAGTGACACCTGTGGCTTCAGATTCAAGGTATTGGAATAGGTGTGTAATTAAGTTTTTATGACAGTGTAGTTGGCTGAGGTAATGACGAGTAGTTGGCTGCGGTAATGACTTGTAGCTGGCTGCGGTAATGACGAGTAGTTGGCTGCGGTAATGACGTGTAGTTGGCTGCGGTGGTTATGGACGGTATATTGCGGTAGATGATGTGAATTGCTGACCAAGGAGGAGGGGATGTCTGTCAAGAGGTGCTGCTGGGGCTTGGAGAGTGTGAGTGACGAGGCGACAAGACCAGGCTACAGGTGAGTGTGTGTGAGGTACTGTACAGGTGTGAGGTACTGTACAGGTGTGAGTTACTGTACAGGTGTGAGGTACTGTACAGGTGTGAGGTACTGTACAGGTGTGAGTTACTGTACAGGTGTGAGTTACTGTACAGGTGTGAGGTACTGTACAGGTGTGAGTTACTGTACAGGTGTGAGGTACTGTATAGGTGTGAGTTACTGTACAGGTGTGAGGTACTGTATAGGTGTGAGGTACTGTACTGTATAGGTGTGAGTTACTGAGGGAGGGAGGTGGGGTTAATGTTGGAGATAGTGGGAGGGTTTAGAGAAAGTATTGGTATTAACCTAACCTAAACATATTGGGGTAGAATGGTGGGGGTTAGTGTTGGAGAATGGTGGGGGTTAGTGTTGGAGAATGGTGGGGTTAATGTTGGAGAGAATATTGGTGTGTTTTTTTATTGAGTAAAAAATAAAATACTATTACTATTTCGTCTGACTTTTTTTTTCAGTGATTTTTTATTTTTAATTTTCCTCGACCCTTTTCCCGTATATAGTGTAGTGGATATAGTGTAGTGGATATAGTGTAGTGGGTATAGTGTAGTGGGTATAGTGTAGTGGATATAGTGTAGTGGGTATAGTGCAGTGGGTATAGTGTAGTGGGTATAGTGCAGTGGGTATAGTGTAGTGGGTATAGTGTAGTGGGTATAGTGTAGTGGATATAGTGTAGTGGGTATAGTGTAGTGGGTATAGTGCAGTGGGTATAGTGTAGAATAGGTAATGTAGTGAGTAGAGTGCAGTGGGTATAGTGTAGTGGTAATAAGTATAGTGGGTATAGTGTAGTGGATATAGTGTAGTGGGTATAGTGTAGTGGATATAGTGTAGTGGATATAGTGTAGTGGGTATAGTGTAGTGGGTATAGTGTAGTGGATATAGTGTAGTGGGTATAGTGTAGTGGGTATAGTGTAGTGGATATAGTGTAGTGGGTATAGTGTAGTGGTAATAAGTATAGTGGGTATAGTGTAGTGGGTATAGTGTAGTGGTAATAAGTATAGTGGGTATAGTGTAGTGGGTATAGTGTAGTGGGTATAGTGTAGTGGATATAGTGTAGTGGGTATAGTGTAGTGGTAATAAGTATAGTGGGTATAGTGTAGTGGGTATAGTGTAGTGGTAATAAGTATAGTGGGTATAGTGTAGTGGGTATAGTGTAGTGGGTATAGTGTAGTGGATATAGTGTAGTGGGTATAGTGTAGTGGTAATAAGTATAGTGGGTATAGTGTAGTGGGTATAGTGTAGTGGTAATAAGTATAGTGGGTATAGTGTAGTGGGTATAGTGTAGTGGGTATAGTGTAGTGGATATAGTGTAGTGGGTATAGTGCAGTGGGTATAGTGCAGTGGGTATAGTGTAGTGGGTATAGTGTAGTGGGTATAGTGTAGTGGGTATAGTGTAGTGGGTATAGTGTAGTGGGTATAGTGTAGTGGGTATAGTGCAGTGGGTATAGTGTAGTGGGTATAGTGTAGTGGTAATAAGTATAGTGGGTATAGTGTAGTGGGTATAGTGCAGTGGGTATAGTGTAGTGGGTATAGTGTAGTGGTAATAAGTATAGTGGGTATAGTGTAGTGGGTATAGTGTAGTGGGTATAGTGTAGTGGATATAGTGTAGTGGGTATAGTGCAGTGGGTATAGTGCAGTGGGTATAGTGTAGTGGGTATAGTGTAGTGGGTATAGTGTAGTGGGTATAGTGTAGTGGGTATAGTGTAGAATAGGTAATGTAGTGAGTAGAGTGCAGTGGGTATAGTGTAGTGGTAATAAGTATAGTGGGTATAGTGTAGTGGATATAGTGTAGTGGGTATAGTGTAGTGGGTATAGTGTAGTGGATATAGTGTAGAATAGGTAATGTAGTGAGTAGAGTGCAGTGGGTATAGTGTAGTGGTAATAAGTATAGTGGGTATAGTGTAGTGGGTATAGTGTAGTGGGTATAGTGTAGTGGGTATAGTGTAGACAGTGTAGTCACGGACCATAAACACAGGCACAAAGAGATAGGGAGACACACAAAGCGTATATCAGGGCCATACCCAAGAGATTTACGCAATGGATCGACCTTACCCCGAGTGACGGTGTGTGTGTGTTGCCCGCTAAGCTTATCCTCCTCCTCCTCCTCTTTGTTGAGCACTAGATGGGGGTTATTTTTAGCCCTCCAATGATCATTTACGTCCCCTCTCCCCCTCCCTTCCCCCTCCATCCCTCCCTCCCCGCCCCTTCCTCCTCTCCCCATTCCCTCTCTCCCGTCTCCCCATCCCCTCTCTTCTCTTCTACCCCTCTCCCCCCCCTCACGCAGTCCTTGAGGTGTACTTGTGAGGAGAGGAGATACAATTTTATAACCCCGCTAGTTTCAAGTTGCTCTCTCTCTCTCTCTCTCTCTCTCTCTCTCTCTCTCTCTCTCTCTCTCTCTCTCTCTCTCTCTCTCTCTCGATGTGTTGGTCAGGATCTCTTCAAAACACTTTATGGGATCCACTTGAAGAGGAAGCCGAAGCCATGGTCGTAGATAGTCACTCAGGAGACCGAACAAGTGATTTATTATTATTATTATTATTATTATTATTATTATTATTATTATTATTAAGAAGCTCTAAGCCCTGAGGAAGTCTTGTATTTGAAAGCAGATGAAAGATGGAATGAAAGTGCTATCATAACTGAATTTACTTGGAATGAAAGCAGCAGTACTATGTTATACCGACAGTTTCTCATCCTATATTGAATTTAATATATATTGAAAATTGAAGAAAGAAAAGAGTGTGTTATCTGCTGTTAAAACTGTACTGACTGATGGAATTTACCCCCGAAAGAGAGAGAGAGAGAGAGAGAGACGGTACTTAAAAGCATTCGGTCTTGCTTGAGTAACTTCTGCTTTTAATTCTCTTCAGCGTTGGATGATTACCTGTTAAGAATTACACTGTTGAAAAAGGTAAAATATTTGAACGCAATTTTTTACCGTTTTTTATTTATATTATTTTTTTAGAATAGGAAACTTAGTTGAGTTTTAATATTGGTGAGAGTAACAAGACGTTCCTTTAGCATTTTATTTTACTGAAGTAACATTGAATTATTATTGTAAAAAAAAAATAATTAATGTCTTTTATTGGGGTATTGTAGTTAGTAAATATTTATCTTTAGGAAGTTATTGTGAATATTTATTAATGAAGAAAAATAATGTTTTTTGTATAGTGTGTTATTGGTGGTGATAATGATTGACTTGGGTGCAATGTTTTTAATTTTTGTGGTGTTTGAAGATTAGTTATGGAGTTTGAGAAGGTGTACACCCACACTGCCCAGCGTGTGTGTACAGCCCGCATGACTGCCTGCCTGCCTAGCTAATTTACTGCCAACCTGCATGAGTCTGTACCTGCCTCTCTCTCATGACTACTGGTGGAAGATGGTGGTGGTGGATGGTGAGAGTTGTGGTGGTGGTAGTGGAGGAGGAGGATGGCATGGTGGTGGTGGATAGTGGTTTTGGTGGAGGATGGAGGAGACTGGTGGTAGTGGATGGGGGTGGTGGTAGTGGAGTATGGTGGTGGTGGAGGATGGTGATGAAGGTGGAAGGAAGTGGTGGTGGTGGATAGTGGTAATGGTGAAGAATAGTAGTGATGGTGGGGGATGGTGGTGGTGGTAGTGGATGGGCAAGGATAGTAGGGAGTGATGGATGATAAAGGGTGATGGGTGATGGATGCGTGGTGATGGGTGATGAAGGGTGATGGGCTGGTTTATTATCTCCCCCCCCCCCCCGCCCACCCCTCAAGTCTCAGTCGCGGTCGTTAACCTGTTTCACCTACCCTCATCCCTCCCCCACCTCCCCTCATCCTCTCCTTCCCCCTCCTCATTCCTCTCCCCTCCCTCCCCAGCTCCTCCTCCTCACCCCTCCTTTCATCCCCACCCTATGGTCTGAATGTCACCCCCTCACACACGTACGTTACTCGACAATCTACACCCATTCCCCCAACCCCCCACCTTCCCCCAGCCCCCCCCTCTCCCCCTCCCTACTCTATCCCCTCTCCCCCAATCCTCCTTACTCCCCTCTCCTCCACCTTGTACCTGAACGGCTGGCAAGAGAGTGGAGGTGTGTGGAGGTCCGGTAAGGCGAGGGAGGTGTGTGGAGGTCCGGTAAGGCGGGGGGGTGTGTGGAGGTCCGGTAAGGCGAGGGGGGGGGGGTGTGGAGGTCCGGTAAGGCGAGGGGGTTGTTAACTAAGTCAGGGGGAGGAGGGGAGCCAACGGGGAGGTGTGTGGGTCCGGCTTGAGGGGTGAGGCCCAGATGAAGTGGGTTTATCCCGCTTGCTATGCGTCGGTAACTAAGTCCAGTGGGGGTCCGGCTTGAGGGGGGAAGGCCAGTGGGGGGTCCGGCTTGAGGGGGGGAGAGGCCAGCGGGGGGTCCGGCTTGAGGGGGGAAGAGGCCAGCGGGGGGTCCGGCTTGAGGGGGGGAGGGCCAGTGGGGGGTCCGGCTTGAGGGGGGGAGAGGCCAGCGGGGGGTCCGGCTTGAGGGGGGGGGAGAGGCCAACGGGGAGCAGCAGTGGAAGGGTAGGGAAGGGAGAGATTGATGGTGGAGATGGAGGTAATGGGGGAGGGTGATGGTGGGGGTGAGGGGGGGAAGGGGTCGTCACGGTGGTCAATGGTATACGACCCCGGGTGTGAGACCAAAATGGCGTCCACATTGTATCTAGACTCTACCTGAACTAATTAGCCAAGTCAGGTCCCCAAACTATAAAGTAAAGGAAGGTGTGGTGGTGGAGGAGGGTTGGTGAGAGGGCTCGTTGGTGGTGAAGATGAGGTGCGGTGGGGAGGAGTGATGGTGGAGATAAGGTGCGGTGGGGAGGAGTGATGGTGGAGATAAGGTGCGGTGGGGAGGAGTGATGGTGGAGATAAGGTGCGGTGGGGAGGAGTAATGGTGGAGATAAGGTGCGGTGGGGAGGAGTGATGGTGGAGATAGGGGTACAGTGGGGAGGAGAGTTGGAGGTGGGGTGCAGGGGGGGGGGGAGATGGGAGGGACGATGCAGGAGGTATACTTGGTCACCTGTTGGCCCCGTAAGGTAGGTGGACAGTTAAGTTTAGGTCTGGTGGAGTGGAGTGCCCCGAGCTCCGTTATTCTCACACACTGGACCCACACCTACAGTAACGTGTGCACCGCGCTGTAACGGCCACATACATACATACATACATACATCCATCCATCTTGCATCCTACACTCTACTTATGAAGACACGTAATGACACATACTGAACACTCATTCACCTTTCTTACTCTTTATATATTATACATACGTGGTGACACATAATGTATGACACCCTTGTATGACTTGTTCTACATATACAGTACGTGTTAGTGCATACTTTACCAGGCAAAGGTGTATTAGTATTATACCTTACCGCTCTCTGTGGTCTTTGTTCCCCCTCACCTGTGATCTTGTTCCCCCCCTCACCTGTGACCTTGTTCCCCCCCTCACCTGTGATCTTGTTCCCCCCTCACCTGTGACCTTGTTCTTCCTCACCTGTGACCTTGTTCCCCCTCACCTGTGATCTTGTTCCCCCCTCACCTGTGACCTTGTTCCCCCCCTCACCTGTGATCTTGTTCCCCCCTCACCTGTGACCTTGTTCTCCCCCTCACCTGTGACCTTGTTGCCCCCCCCCCCCCCACCAGTGACCTCGTTTCCACCTCACCAGTGATTTTGTTGCCTGGTGATTCAAGGTGGCTGGCTGGCACAGGTAACTTCCGTCATCTTACCTTACACACTCGTCCCCTGGTTGTCATACGTGATTTCACCTGTCGACTGCCACACCTGGTCCTTATTCACACCTGGTCCTTGTTCACACCTGGTCCTTGTTCACACCTGGTCCTTGTTCACACCTGGTCCTTGTTCACACCTGGTCCTTGTTCACACCTGGTCCTTATTCACACCTGGTTCTTGTTCACACCTGGTTCTTGTTCACACCTGGTCCTTATTCACACCTGGTCCTTATTCACACCTGGTCCTTATTCACACCTGGTCCATATTCATACTTGGTCCAAACACGTTATTTTCCTTTGCCATCAGCAGCTTTCCTCACTCACTCACTCACTCATAGGGGACATAACTCACACCTCTCACACCCAACTTTCCCTCCCGACTGTCACACACCAACATCTCTCCTCTGTCTTTCCGGATCACCTGAAGAGATTATACACCCTAACTAACTTGTGTCACCTGATGAGTTTAACACCCTAACGCTAATGTGGGGCTAAGTTAGGTTGGGTTGGGTTAGGTTAGGTTAGTTTGGGTTAGGTTAGGTTAGGTTGGGTTAGGTTAGGTTAGTTTGGGTTAGGTTAGGTTAGTTTGGGTTAGGTTAGGTTAGTTTGGGTTTGGTTAGGTTAGTTTGGGTTAGGTTAGGTTGGTTTGGGTTAGGTTAGGTTAACGTTTTTCATCATCAGGTGAAATAAGGTGGGCGGATAACCTTCAGGTATTTCTTCTCATAGCTCCAGATGGGCCGCCAGGTTGTGGGGGGGGGGGGGGAGGGGGGGCAAGGATGTGAAAGCCGTCCAGAGTAGTTGGCTCAGGGCACGTGCGTTTGTTTACACTTGTCAGCTGTTCTTGCTGGGGGCAGGGGTGATGGGGGGCACCCGGCTACTGATTCTTGTGGAGTCATTTACTTCTCGTGTTGGTCGGAGAAGGGGGGGGGGGGGGGAAGGTGGATTGTTGCCTTATAAGGAACTGTGTTTGAGTTTGCTATTATAATTAAATTGGCTCACCTGAAGATTAGACCCCCAGCTTATTTACCTGAAGATTAGACCCCAGCTTATTTACCTGAAGAATTGATCCCAGCTTATTTCACCTGAAGATTAGTCCCCTAACTTATTTTATCTGAAGATTAACCACCCCAATGCCACCTGGGGAAGTTAGGTTAATGTGAGCTTTCATTAGGTTAGGTTAGGTTAGGTTAGTTTAGTTTTGGATAAGTTAGTTTCGCGTTGGGTCAGGTGAGGTTTGTTTATATTGACCTTCATAGGTGTCAATAAATTCCGCCCATAAGGTCTGTCTACGAGCGAGGCAACACAACACTTCACCACACAACACACAACACTTCACCACAGCACAAAACACCACATGAACACATCACAACACAATGCAAGAACACTACACTACACACCGCAACGCAACAACATAAAGACATATGAAAATATGAACATAAGAATGGAGGAAACTGCAACGGGCCTATACTGGACACAACACAACACAACAACACAAACTTTCCCCGGACACAGTGTTACGAGTTGATGGACTGACATGAGAATAAAACTTTCACTTTCCTGCGGGAGGTCATTGAAGGCGGGCGGGCGGGTGGGTGGGTGGAAGGACGGAGTGGTGGGCGTGTGGAAGGGAGGTTGGGCAGGTGGGTGGAAGGACGTTTGGTTATGTGGGAGGGTGGAAGGTCGCAGGGTGGGGTGGATATATGGGTGGGTGTGTAGGTGGGTGGGTGGAAGGACGGATGGGTGGGTGGAAAAGATATATACTTCATACAGCAGTGTCTACGTGTGTGTGTGTGTGTGTGTGTGTGTGTGTGTTTAATCCCCAGGTGAAATAAACTGTGGTATCTAATCTCCAGGTAATCTCATTAACCTTGACACATCACACAACACCTGTTCGATGTTGTCGCCGCTGGCCGGGTGTGTTTCACTTTGTGTTGAGAAATATTGACTTGAGTTTGTGGCGTCATGGATTACATCAGCTGACGGGGAGGGGTGGGAGGCAAGGGGGACGGGTGGGAGGCAGGGGGGACGGGTGGGGGGCAGGAGGGAGGGGGAAGGGGTGTAGGGCATACCTGTAATGTGAGTCACTGATGATGGGTGGAGTCCGGACTGTGCAAAGTAAATTGATTGAGTGGGTGAATCATATGAATTGATTGAGTGGGTGAGTGACTGGGTGAATGAGTTGAGTGGGTGAGTGACTGGATGAATGAGTTGAGTGGGTGAATCATATGAATTGATTGAGTGGGTGAGTGACTGGGTGAATGAGTTGAGTGGGTGAGTGACTGGATGAATGAGTTGAGTGGGTGAGTGACTGGGTGAATGAGTTAAGTGAGTGTGAATAATATGACGAGTGAGTGAATGAGTGAATAAATGGAGTGAGTGGGCTTTTTAACTCAAGTGTACTATGAGTGAGTAAGAGGTTGAATGAATTGAATGAGTGAATAAATTGAGTGAGAGGATGGGTGAGTGAGTGAGTGAGTGAGTAGAGTGAGCTAAGGGTGTGAGTGAGTGAGTGAGTTCAAGTGGTGTTCTGTGTTTCATCACCTCGCCTCCCGCCTCATGTTGGCTGGTTTATAATTAACACTGAGCTCTGGAATGCGGATTTTTCTTCTCCTTGTGGTGATTGACCGATTAGGTTAGGTTAGGGTTACGTTAGATTAGGGTTAGGTTAGGATTAGGTTAGATTAGGTTAGTTTGGATGGGGATTAGAATAGGGTAGGTTTGATAAAGTGAGGGTTAGGGTTGGTTAGTCTAGGTTAGGGTAGATTAGAGTTAGGTTAGATTAGGGTAAGGTTAATTTAGGTTTAGGTTAGTTTAGGTTAGGTTAGATTAGGGTTAAGATAGATTAGGGTACGTTAGCGTTAGGTTAGGTTAGGGTAGATTAGAGTTAGGTTAGATTAAGGCTAGGTT
Source organism: Homarus gammarus (assembly GCA_958450375.1). NCBI lineage: Eukaryota > Metazoa > Arthropoda > Malacostraca > Decapoda > Nephropidae > Homarus > Homarus gammarus. The sequence goes on from CAUDMG010001775.1 coordinate 5,491,558, forward strand.
AGATTAGGGCTAGATTAGGTTAGTTTAAGTCAGTTTAGTTTAGGTTAGGTTAGCCTCACCAGCTACCCAATATAGTATTGTGGTCACCTGGGGAAAATCATAAGATGTTATTAACTATATACAAAACTGTGGTATAAAAAAGATCTTCAGGAACACCATTAAATTTAGATTATATTAATTATATATAAAAACAAAAGCTGTATTATAAATAGACATTAAATTAAGTTACCCATCAGCGATTTGCCAGCCTGATATTGTCGTCCTCTCTCGATCTAGCTGATGGATGTGTGGATGATAGTGGGTGACGTGAGGAGGGTGGGGGGGGGGGGGTAACTGGTCTGGTTTGGGGTGTGTTGAGGCGACCGGTGATCACATCTTGGTCACCCTTGGTTGTGTGAGTGAGCGACTTTATGTGCTCGTAAATATTATTCCTCTGACAGGTATTTTCAGGTGAGGGGTTTCGTATACAGGTAAGTGAATTTTTTATCTGACTGACGACATTACCTGGTGGCTTCTTGATCTCGTTAGCGTGCATTAAATGGTTTATTGTGTTGCCTTAAGAGGACACACACACACACACACACACACAAACACACACACACACACACACACACACACACACACCCGCCGTCTTTCTCTCGTGTGAGCTTGTTATGGCCAGTTAGAAAACAAATAATTAATGAAGTGTTGTAGTTTGGCGAAAATTTCTTCCCACAGAGGATCTACTGCCATATTATCCAATCATAAAACCGTACATCATATTAGTGGCCGGGGCCGAGCGTGACGTTTTAGTGAGTGAGGAGGAACACGTGTTGGCGAGGCCATGTTTTGATTTGGTTCACGTTAATAATGTGAGTTTGTTTACAAGCACGAGCGTGGCTGTTGTGGCTCCCTGACTGCATTATGAGGGTGAAATAAAAGTTTAACCCATCCCCGCCCCGCCCCCCTCCCCGCCCCTAATGACACAAGTTCAACAAAACATTCATCATTGATAATTTCGTACGTCATGTAATTAAGCATAAATTGAGGCGTGTTTATAATTTGTTAATATAATTTAACTTATCTCATCAGCTGAACCTTATTGTTGATGTTAATTTTACAAATATTAGATATCGGAGTTGTCCTTCATGGGGAGACTCCGATTCGACAAATACAATAAATATCGGAGTTCTCCTTCTTTGGGGGGGGGGGGGGGTGGACTGCGATTCGACACTTCACAATAAACAGGTTTTGGGGGTCTCAAGTTTATTGTATTGTTAAGCGTTGGCGTGTGTGAGTGCATTTACCTTCACGACACACCCAGTCTCTGGCAGGTCGCTCTTGAAGGTGCATACATTTAAGTTATTGTACACGACGACACAATGCTGCTCCTCGTGAAAGTCCTGCCTCGGTGGGGTGACACACGAGGGGGAGGGGGGCATTTGGAATTGTCTCCCTTGACGAAAATTTATTGCGCTTTGTGACGTTATACGTTGTGTGGGATTAGGTTGAGTTCAGTAAGGTTAGGTTAGATTAGGTTGGGTCAGGTTAAATTTGGGTTGAGTTAGGTTAGGTTGGTTTAACTTTTCTAACTGTTTCTAATTCAACTTTGTATGCCATTGTGTTCATATCTGTTGTTAGTTGTGTTCTTTCTCTTGTGTTCATCACCTATAGCTTACACCTGTTCCTATATATAACACACACACACACACACCTCAACACCGATTGTTATTGTTCATCGTCACACACCGCTGAACAACTTTTGAACAAGGTGGACGCGACGTTCTTGTTCTTCCATTTGTTCAGTTCTCATCGGGTGGCTGTTTAAGATGTTCTTCACGAGTTTTTGTTCTTTGTGGTAGACTTGTTGGTAGGTCAGGTCAGGTCATGGAGGAAGTCTCTCTGGTCACACAGTACCTTGCTTTGTGGTGTAGTGCTTTACTCTTGTGTTGATGTTCACAGCCATACAGAACCAACACAGCCATACAGAACCAACACAGCCATACAGAACCAACACAGCCATACAGAACCAGCACAGCCATACAGAACCAACACAACCATACAGAACCAACACAGCCATACAGAACCAACACAACCATACAGAACCAGCACAGCCATACAGAACCAACACAGCCATACAGAACCAACACAGCCATACAGAACCAGCACAGCCATACAGAACCAACACAGCCATACAGAACCAACACAGCCATACAGACCAGCACAGCCATACAGAACCAACACAGCCATACAGAACCAACACAGCCATACAGAACCAGCACAGCCATACAGAACCAGCACAGCCATACAAAGACCAGGAACTATTAGAATGAGGTTCTCTTAAAACTGGGAGCTGTTGAGGATTAAATTAGAGAGAGAGAGAGAGGGGGGGGGGGCGGTCATCTGGACTAGTTACCACAAACACACACTCGGATATATATTCAACACACCCCGCCCCGCCCTGCCCCGCCCCACCCTGCCCCGCCGCTCTTGTGATATATTGGAACCTCCTCACTTATAATGTGAAGCAGTCGACGGAAGGTCATTCTCTCTCTCTCTCTCTCTCTCTCTCTCTCTCTCTCTCTCTCTCTCTACACTGTTGCAAAGTTCACCTGCTGGTTTATATATATTGAAAGTTAATTGCGTTCTGCTACTTGTGTGATTTAATATGTATATATAAATCGATATAAGCTCCATCGGTTATTGTTTGTGATGTAACGAATTATTATTAGTTACGCTTCTCGAGTAACGTTACATAATTTACATCCTGTTACATAATTATTTAACCTTTGGGATCACCTGAAGAATATTCACCTCAGATTATTTCACCTGAAGATTAACCTAACCTAACCTAACCTAACCTAATGCAACTTTGGGAGGATTAAATTAGTTTAGCGTTACAGTAAGTTATGTTTAAGTTAAGTTAGGTTAGTTTAGCGTTATAGGGTAGATTAACGTAGGCTAGGTTTGGTTAGTGTTAGGGTAAGTTAAGTTAGGTTAGATTAGGTTAGGGTTCGGTTAGGTTAGCCTTAATGTGGTTTAATATTTAGGTGAAATAAGCTGGGGTGGAGATTCTTCAGGTGATCAATTATTCGTACAGGTTAAATCTCGTCTTATTGCATGATTGGCTATTGCAACTTAAGCCCACATGCAACAGGTTCTTCTCGTTGCAATGTTGTATGCATCACTGGACGGGAAAAAAATATTATATTGCAATTATACAAGTTGTTCCATTGTCTGTCAAGTTGGGATTTATTTATTTCCTTCGTGCGATACTCGTTTGTTTATTTTCCTCCCAGTGACGTCATGAGGTGGGCGGAGCAGGGCGTCAGTTAACCCGGTAAGGTCAGAGGTCAGCGGGGTCTTGTGGGGGGGGGGGGGGGGGAGGTCACCATCCAACCTTGCTGTTGTTATCTCTTGTATCCACCCACCTAGACCCACCCTGGTTCATGTTTACCCACCCAGACCCACCCTGGTTCATGTGTACCCACCCAGACCCACCCTGGTCCGTGTGTACCCACCTAGACCCACCCTGGTTCTTGTGTACCCACCCAGACCCACCTTATGTACCCACTGAAACCCACCCTGGTTCATGCGTACCCACCTTGACCCACCCTGGTTCATGTGTACCCACCCAGACCCACCTTGCTTCGGTGATCGGAAAGAAAGTAACAAGAAAAAAAGGTAAAACAATTCTACTAGGGTAAAAAAGTATCAATGGTAATATTAATTTACTGAAGGAAAAAAGTAACAGCGTATACATGAAATAAAAGATGAATAAAAACAAATATTCAAAGACTTTCTTAATAAAATACACATTATTACATTATTCTAGTCCAGTAGGTATGGCATCCTGAAGGTGGTGCGGAGGTTTCTGGGGGTGTTGACAGCTTCAGGAGGCGGGGAGGGAGGTGTTCATAAACTGCTGAAGTAGTAATCGGGTTAGGTTAGGTTAGTAAGTTAGGTTAGTTTTTGATAGGTTAGGTTAAGTTTAGTTAGGCTGGTTTAGGGTTGGTTAGGTTCGGTTTGTTTAGGTTAGGTTAGATTAGGTTAGGTTAGGCTAGGCTAGGTTAGGCTAGGTTAGGTTAGGCTAGGCTAGGTTAGGCTAGGCTAGGCTAGGCTAGGTTAGGTTAGGTTAGGTTAGGTTAGGCTAGGCCGCACACGGGGGGAATTAGGTTAGGTTAGGTTAGGCTAGGTTATGATAGGTTAGGTTAGGTTAGGCCGCACACAGGGGGAATTAGGTAGTTTGGACGAAACATTTATATACTGATATTTCCTGTTACTTTTTTCCTCATTGTTTTTGTTACGTTTCCCTGTTACTTTTTTCCTACATTCCCTTGGTCCATGTGTACCCACCTAGACCCACTTTGGTCCATGTGTACCCACCTAGACCCACTCTGGTCCATTTGTACCCACCCAGACCTGATGGTGTAGACAGGAGCCACACCCTCTACACAGCATCACTCATCCGTGTGTGTGTGTGTGTGTGTGTGTGTGTGCGTGTGTGCGTGCGTGCGTGTGTGTGTGTGTGTGTGTGTGTGTGTGGTAGCGCTAGAATGTTAAGGATCATACGACTCGGGTCTCATCCCTCCTTCATAGGCGTCAGTGAGAGAGAGAGAGAGAGAGAGTTTTAATCAAGATGGAAATTGTAATAAAAAAAAAATTCTACAAGACATTTTTCATCCTTCTGTCGGTCACGTCAAGGGAGTAAAGTGTCGCCATGGTTGTTATCTGTCCTCTCACCTGGAAGCAAATGAACACACCTTGATGGATGGCGGTCAGTCGAGGTAGAGGGGGGAGGAGGGAGAAACGGCCTTGGAATATTTGCCAGGGAGATGTGGAATGTATGTCTTGTTTTAATTAGGAGTCGTTCCCTGTGGCGGTGATCAGGTGTCGTGGCGGTGGCTGGCTGAGGTGAGTGATGGAGGTCGGTGCGTGTGTGTGTGTGTGTGTGTGTGTGTGTGTGCACGGGAGGACCTGCCAAAGTGTAGGTGTGGTTACATCAGGTGACCTCTTGTTTTGACCTCTTGCTAACTCCTGTGTGGGTGTGTCTCCTCACTCCTCCTCCTCACTCCTCCTCGTCCCCATCCTCCTCTTCCTCCTCCCTCTCCTTCTCTTGTCCGCCAGGTCACTCACCTTTCTTGTTTGCTTGTCTTCTAGGTCACTCACCCTCCCTCTCTTGCCAGGGTTGAGGGTCACCCACCTCTGGCTACCTCTCCCTGCTTGGATCAAGTGAGCCTCCCTTTCTGTCTCTAAGCCGGGTCACTCACCCCTCTCTGCCATACCTCCCAGGTCACTCACCCCTCCCAACTTTACCTCCCAGGTCACTCACCCCTCCCAACCTTACCTCCCAGGTCACTCACCCCTCCCAACCTTACCTCCCAGGTCACTCATCCCTCCCAACTTTACCTCCCAGGTCACTCATCCCTCCCAACTTTACCTCCCAGGTCACTCATCCCTCCCAACTTTACCTCCCAGGTCACTCATCCCTCCCAACTTTACCTCCCAGGTCACTCACCCCTCCCAACTTCACCTCCCAGGTCACTCATCCCTCCCAACTTTACCTCCCAGGTCACTCACCCCTCCCAACCTTACCTCCCAGGTCACTCATCCCTCCCAACTTTACCTCCCAGGTCACTCACCCCTCCCAACTTCACCTCCCAGGTCACTCATCCCTCCCAACTTTACCTCCCAGGTCACTCACCCCTCCCAACTTCACCTCCCAGGTCACTCATCCCTCCCAACTTTACCTCCCAGGTCACTCACCCCTCCCAACTTTACCTCCCAGGTCACGCATCCCTCCGAACCTTACCTCCCAGGTCACGCATCCCTCCGAACCTTACCTCCCAGGTCACGCATCCCTCCACCTTACCTCCCAGGTCACTCACTCCTCCTAACACTCTTCCAGGTCACTTACTCTCCCCAACACCCTTCCAGGTCACCTCTCGGATTTACAGTCCCCCATCCTTCCTCTCTGTAACTAACCAATTATGTGTGTGTGTGTGTGTGTGTGTGTGTGTGTGCGTGCGTGCGTGCGTGGCAACATTTACTCGTATCATCAACACAAACTGCCGGAGAAACATGATACAACTAAAATAAACCATGAAATTTTTTAATACACGACCAGAGAGTTGTGGCCGGGACACGACTCCTGGCGGTTAGGTTAGGTTGGGGATGATGGCGACCCACTCAACATGTGCTGGGATGAAGGAATACCACTGCTCTCTCTCTCTCTCTCTCTCTCTCTCTCTCTCTCTCTCTCATAAACAAAGAGACAAGTAACAACTGGTTATAACTGTTATGTTTTTTTTTTCTAAAGTTTAATTATAAGAAACTAAAGTAATATTATTTGTTGTATCATTGTATTATTTTGTGTGTTGTATATAACATCATTATTATCATCATCATCATCATCACCACAGTAGCGGTCTTGGCAGTGTTCACAGAGCGTGTCTCGCCAACTTAAAAGGCGGTTCAGCCAAGACAAACAGGGTGACCTGCTGGGGGTGGGGCAGTTTCTCAATGCCCAGTGTCGTCCGCCTACGTGTAGTGGACTGGTTGAGGGGTGGACGGGTCGAGGGGTGGACGGGTCGAGGGGTGGACGGGCTCGTGTAGTGGACGGGTCGAGGGGTGGACGGGTCGAGGGGTGGACGGGCTCGTGTAGTGGACGGGTCGAGGGGTGGACGGGTCGAGGGGTGGACGGGTCGTGTAGTGGACGGCTCGAGGGGTGGACGGGTCGAGGGGTGGACGGGTCGAGGGGTGGACGGGTCGTGTAGTGGACGGCTCGAGGGGTGGACGGGTCGTGTAGTGGACGGGTCGAGGGGTGGACGGGTCGAGGGGTGGACGGGTCGAGGGGTGGACGGGTCGTGTAGTGGACGGCTCGAGGGGTGGACGGGTCGTGTAGTGGACGGGTCAAGGGGTGGACGGGTCGAGGGGTGGACGGGTCGAGGGGTGGACGGGTCGTGTAGTGGACGGCTCGAGGGGTGGACGGGTCGAGGGGTGGACGGGTCGAGGGGTGGACGGGTCTAGGGAAGGGGGGGGGGTACCTGGCGACTTGGGTGTCTACGTAAGAATATAGATGCTGAATTAGGTGTGTTGGCCCGGGCGAGGCGGTGGAAGGTGGGGATGAGGATTAGGCAGCCCAGGGTAATCTGATCTAATCCAATCTTATCAAATTTAATCCGATATAACCTAACGTTTATCTAACCTAACCTAACGTTGAGCTCACTTAACCTTACCTCATATGACCAAGCGCTGGCCTCATCTAACCTAACCTCACGCTAATCCTACATGAACCGTTTGAGCATCAGGTGAAATAAGCTGGGGTGGGTGAGGTAATCTTTAGGTGGTCCGAGGCAGCTCCTGTTTACACCCAACCACTATCACTCTTGCATCTAACCAACCTGTATTTAACACTTAACAATGTGACCTGAATTAATGATTCTATTTGGTAACTTGTTCCACTCATCCACAGGTGTGTGTGTGTGTGTGTGTGTGTGTTGTACTACACTACAACACCAGTACTACACTACAACACCAGTACTACAGTGTTCTAATGATAAATCTCTTAATGTATTTGATGTAGGATGTTATGTATGGATTAAGTTTTCATTCACGTTAACTCTTATTAAGGTTTGTCTTGACCTGAACATCTTGGGTTCTCCTTACGTGCTCTCTGTTGAGGAAGTCCTCCAGCTGAGGGCCGTGAGCGAGGTGAGGTTAAATACTGGGGGAGGGAGTGTCGGGGGTAGTTGAGTTGTTCCGCATGAATGACCAACTCGTGTGCATGAAAAGAGCCAAAAAATAAGGGTAATTTTTTGCTAGAGTGAAAGATATTCTCCTCAAGTTTGACGGTGCTGGTGCCGTCCCCAATCTACTCTCTGTGTGTGCAGCAACTATCCTATTTACATCATGTCATACGTTGAGGGAATGTCCTTTAAGGCATTTGCCCGCAACAGTACTACAAGTGAGTGCATAAGGGCGATAATTTCTCTCGTACAACGACTGAGGGAAATCCACCAAGCTGGATTAATCCACGGCGACTTAAAAAAAGTGATAACTTAATAGTCAACTAAGACCACAAATCGGGGAAGTCAATGTGAGTGTCATTGACTTGGGATTATGTAAGCCCCAAGAGAGACCATTCGGGAACATATGGTTGTTAATATGCCCCAGAGTTGTACTAATCCCACATCACAGCAGAGATAACAAGATATATATGCCGGATCATGGACACAGCTACTTATATAAAAAGGGAACTGCCTCCATAGGTCAGCGAAATTGGCCTAAAAATGCTCCACCCAAGAATCCATTGTCGCCCTTTAAGTGAGGTTACAGGACCTCATCATAACTTGTTCGAATGGTTATGAGTGAAGGACGGCCTTCTGGACCAGATTATGGGCCAGGGAGGTTCAACAAGGTGGCCACGCTGGCGTTGTGTTCTTATGATAATGTTTGGCATAGTATTCTTATGCTGCATGACCATGGGCGTGTACGGAGACTCAATGCTTATAAAACCAGATAAAGTTACTGGAACTCTATGAAGGTTCCTTTACCTTTACCAAGGTTCAAAATAACATCTTTAGTAACGTAGGCCTTGGGTAGATCAAGTCACCCACACACTCGTCTGCCACACCCCACTACACGAGGCTGTCAAGTGAGGTGTGGGTGTTGTTAATTTGAGTTGATTGTTTTGTTACTTCGTTTTTTTGTAATGATAATAATAATAAATTTATTTGTATTATTTTGGTTTTTATTATAACCATCATTATTTGTGGTCAAATTATTATCACTGTTGATGCGAGAGAGAGAGAGAGAGAGAGAGAGAGAGAGAGAGTGTGTGTTCTTATGTTAATTTTGAATACATTGACTTAGATGTAAGATTAATTCGAATAAATGTGAAATGTTGCAAGTTTAATATTTTTGTAGAATGCTTTTAATGCTCTAGGCTAATTTTAATGGCGTTATAATTGTTTTAGTTAATTTTAGCAACATTCAGCAATCTCAAACTAATTCTAATAACTTGTGGATACCCTCATTGTTGTTTTTACCCCCGAGAGAAAGATAACAGCGAAAGATAACAGCTTAATGGTGAATTTTTCGTGAGAATGTCGTCATTAGTAAAGAGTGGCGGAGATTTCCCCTGAGGTACGCCGTTGGGCAGGGACACAGGTTCAGCCTCAGGATACTGACTCTCCTCCTCCTCCTCTACCGTGTAATTATGTACCGTAAGTCATTGTGAGGCATATGGTGTTGTCGACCATGGCTGTCTGAAGGAGTCGACCAGTGGTTGTGTTGCGAGTCTCGACCCTCCCACTTCACCCCATCTTTCCTCCCTCCCTCTTCATCCAACTTTAGCCCATCTCTTCTCCCTCTCTCCTCATCTCATCTCTCCTTCCTCCCACTTCGCCCCATCTCTCTCTCATCCCCGTCTCACCTCTCCCTCATTCACAAGCGGGCGTTCATGTCTAACCTATCTAATAACATTATTTTCAGTTGTTTTCGAATCAGTGGACGACGGGCACGACTATGATGTGGTATATCTTGATTTTAGCAAAGCCTTCGACAGAGTCCCCCACGAAAGACTAATAAGAAAAGTGGAGGCTCATGGCATTGGAGGAGATATTCTAAAATGGATTAGGGCGTGGTTACAGGACAGGAAACAGTGAGTGAGCATTAACCGCAGTAAATCCGATTGGAGCAACGTCACTAGTGGAGTACCCCAAGGCTCAGTACTTGGACCATTATATATATATATATATATATATATATATATAATATATATATATATATATATATATATATATATATATATATATATATATATATATATATATATCGGCGTAGACAGCAACATAAGTAAATTTGCTGACGACACTAAAATAGGACGACTAATTGAATCTGACGAGGACTCCGGAAAACTACAGGAAGACTAAACAAATTGAATGTTCTGAAAAATGGCAGACAAATGTAAAGTACTTTGTCCAGGAGATATAAACAGAGAAACCAGATACCAGATGAACAACGTTGTTATTGAGAAATCCGACTGTGAGAAAAATTTGGGAGTAATGATATGTAGGAAACTTAAACCAAGTAAACAATGTGTATATGTTCGAAACAAGGCTAACAAAGTACAGTACTCGGGTCCATACAAAGGTGTGTTAGTTACAAGACTAGCGAGGTTATCCTAAAACTATATCTTGCGCTTGTGAGACCTCACTTGGATTACGCAGTTCTATTCTGGTCACCGTATTACAGAATGGATATAGAATCCCTAGAAATAATTCAGAGGAGAATGACAAGACTAATCCCGGGCATTAGGAACCTTGAGTATAAAGACAGGTTAAAGCATCTTAATTTGCACTCCCTCGAGAGACGTAGAGTGAGGGGCGACATGATCGAGGTGTATAAGTGGAAGGCAGGGCTAAACAAAGGGGACATTACAAAAGTACTCAAACTATCCAACCAGGAGCGAACTCGTAACGATGATTTTAAATTAGACAAATTTAGATTTATCCGCGAAATAGGTAAACATTGGTTTGGAAATAGAGCAGTCGATGAGTGGAACAAGTTACCAAATATCATTATTGACTCGAATACGCTTGATAGCTTCAAACATAGGTTGGATGGATATATGAGCAATAAGGGTTGGGTGTAAATGGGACTGCCCAGTATGGACCAATAGGCCCGCTGCAGTTTCCCCCCCAATCTTATGTTCTCTCTCTCCCACCTCATTCTATCTTCTTCGCCTCCCTCCAACCTCATTCCATCTCTCCCCTCCCCCTCCCACTAATCTCTCCTCCCTTCTTGCACCCTCCCTCCCTCCACAATATACAGTATATACGACGTAATCAGTTAATTGAAACTTCTCCAGATGGCACCGTTGGGCACTTTATCTCGGGTCTTCACTCCTTAGATGGTATCACTGTGCTTGGGGTAGCCGGGCGAGTGGTGATTACAGCCAGTGTTTATCAGATGGTACCAGATAGTGAGGTGACGTGTGTGTATGTGTGTGTGTGTGCGTGCGTGCGTGCGTGCGTGTGCGTTTTTATCACGTTTATTGGAATATTCATTTGGTTTAATTTAAAAGATAATCACATTGTACACACATTAGATGGTTGGTTAGGTTAGGTTAACGTTTGGAATGATAGTCCTTATTTATAAAGTAGTTTGTGTTGTTGTTATCTAATTGATCGCCATTATACACTGATCAAATTGAATCAAGGAATCAAGAAATTATCGCTATTTGGCAGTTATAACCAATCAATATAACTGCATTTATTTATTTTATTTTTTGTTTATTTATATTTTTTATTTAGGCTGCACATATACTTTCATTTCATTGTTCAGTATTGCAGGTGTCCGTATAAGCTTTAGCAATTCGTCTTTCTTACTGCAACTCTCAATTACCTGTGCTTGTTGGTGTAACAGTAACACACTTCACAATACACCATGTTTCTCATTATAGAAATACATTTACCTCGTGTGAGAGAGGGGGAGAAGGGAGGAGGAATGGAGAGAGAGGGGGGTAGAGAAGAGAGAGAGAGAGAGAGAGAGAGAGAGAGAGAGAGAGAGAGAGAGAGATTCACCAAGGTCTGAGGGTTCTTGATCGAGGCAGGTGAGAACGTTACCTTGTACAGGTCACCTCACTAAGGTATTCAACACATACCTGACCAGTGACGTGTGATGCCATGGACCAGTGCCTTCCACACCTACACCTGGCGGAGTCAAGGTCAGGTGTCATTAGGGGGTACTCTCTCTCTCTCTCTCTCTCACAGAAGGGGGGCTAGTGAGAGAGAGAAGGTGGGGAGATGAGAGTGAGAGGAATAGAATTAAGTAGTTCATTTTGGGAAACTTTACTGTATAATAAATATCAACCCCCCCCCCCCCACCTTCCTCCCTAAACCTTCAAAAGAGGATGACAAAGCTACTCCCGGGCAGTAGGAAACTTGAGTATGGAGATAGATTAAAAAAAAAACTGACTTTGCATTCTATTGAGGGTTAGTAGTTTTGAATTAGTCCTTTTTAGATTTAGATGTGAACAAGATGTGAACATTGATGAAACTACGAGGCTGAAGTTGGGAGAGAGAGAGAAAGAGAGAGAGAGAGAGAGAGAGAGAGAGAGAGAGAGAGAGATCTTGATCTTTCCGTTGCTGTTGGTATACCCTACTTGGCCAGGCCTTCAACAACCCCTCCAGAGACCATGTAGGGGGTGAGAGAGTCCTGGTCTCTCTCTCTCTCTCTCTCTCTCAATAATTTACTCTTCCTTTTCTCATCACACAATCCTACTCTCTCACTCACCTTTACTTATTCACTCGTCTACTCGTACCCACACACACTCACTCACTCAAATCACCAGGACATATCATCAAATCACTCCGACCTTGAACACACACACGAGTAACTTCTACTTGTCGCTTGACCGTTCCCATCACCTTCCTTCCCCTTCACACCCCCTCACCCCCCCTCACCCCCCTCCCCCGTCATCTACCTCCCTCACCAAAAGAAAATGAAAGATAAGCAGTTAGTGAGGAGGAGGTGGAGGGGGGGGGGGGGGGGATACTGCAGCAGTGTTAGGACGCACCCATCCTTCAAGATTGAGTTCAGGAATGTTGTACTCCTTGGCTGTTTTGACCCGTGTGTGTGTGTGTGATGGCAGATTTACACCCAAGACTCGACCTTAACTACATTACACATTATTCTCAGTTTACTTACCCAAGGAAATAATGGGGGGGGGGGGGGAGATGAAGGGGTGGAAGAGGTAGAGGGGGAGAGGAGGTGGAAGAGGAGTAGGAGGTGCAGGGGGAGGAAGAGGAAGGGGATTATTGACCTGTGCCAAGTGTCTCTCGGGGTATAAAGTATTTATTGTGATAATTTTGTTTGTGTGGTGTAGTGGTCAGCAGGCGACCTGTGGCGTAATGGTCAGCATCTTTGCCTCGCAAGCAAGCGGACCCGAGTTCGATCCCCGGGCAGGGTGAAACTATGGGCAAGTTTCTTTACGGCTTTTGCCTCTGTCTACCCAGCAGTAATTGGGAACCTGGATGTTAATCAATTTGCTGATCGTATTCCGGGGTAATGGTTAGCCAGTGCAGTTAGGGAGTTGTCCGGTCTTCTCGGACTATTCCTTGACACTGGGTCATGCAGCTCGTTAACTTATGGTGTGGTTGTTGTGTTGGCGACGGCTTCTACACCAGAAACAAATTCACGCCTACAGTAGGTGGCCCTTGGGCCGCCATCCTCGATTTCGAGGGGCTTCCATTATTTATTTTTAGTGTATGTATGTATGTATGTGTTCGTTCATGAACGGTAACACATATCACGGATCACCTTAAGATCCCCCCCCCCCTCAGGTAGCGGCAGGTTCTCCCGGTAACCCCCGACTGACAACTTTCCATTTTCTCTTTGTTTTCCTAACCATCTGAATTTGCAATGAAACTTACGATAATTTTTTCTCATAACCACTGTAAAGAAAACCTCACACTTTCACCGCCATCTTGAATCCTATTTTCATAAATTTATACAATAATTTATTTTCCCTGTGAACTGGAAACAAGAAAACCTGTATACCTAGTTGTATCTGTAGAGTCTCAGTGCATTTTGGAAGCCATCTTGTCCTTTAATGTCCGTCTTTGTTTGTGTTAGTCAGTTAAATGTATTCTCACCTCTCCAGCTTTGGGTAGAGTCTCAGTGCATTTTCCACGCCATTTTGACCACCTCCTTTGTGTCATATTCCGTTCTCACATCTCCATTTAGGTGAGGACTTTCACGTAGGAGTCCCTGAGAGTGTGGACCCCGAGGTTGTAACTTTTTTGAGGGTGGCAGGTTTTCTCTGAGCGAGGCTGTGACCCTGCCTAACCTCGGTCGTGTGCAGGTGTCAACGCGGGACGGGGAGAGGCGCCTTGTGTTGTCTGAACGTGTGTGTTTGGAGGTGTATGTGCACGTGGGGGTGGGGTGTACATATATGTGTGTGTGTACATACGTGTGTGTACGTATGTGTGTGTTTTGGAAGTGTGGATAAGTGTGCCCGTGCGAGAGTGTGTGTATATAATACGTACATGTGGTAGTGTGTACATACAGTGTATACATGCATGACCGGGTTACCTGTCAAGGGGATTTAACCCAGAGCGTTTCATTCTTGACTTAGGAAACTGATATAAGTATTTGTTTTATTTTAATGGTCATCAAATTAGTTAAGTAATTGTATGTTTACGTCACCTCTCGCTTGAGGACAAAGGTGTGTCAGGATGTTACAGTGGTGGAGGATACAAAGGTGTGTCAGGATGTTACAGTGGTCGTAGGTACAGGGAAAGGATGAACTTAAGGGCCTCGTGTAGGTAAGGGTGCGGCATGTATACCTGCCCCGCCCTTCGTCCCACCTGTCTCTCACAACCTTTCACTCGTAGTAACACACACACACACACACCACCTGTAGGAGAATTAAGAAAAATCGAAGGAGAATGAAAGGAAAGAAACGAAGAAAATAAAAGAAAGTTATAAAAAATATATACATAAATTTAAAGAAAAAATTTACCGTGTTTTTTCTCCCTTAGAATAATACAAACAGATTGTATTAAACTTCTCGGGTATTAATTATGAGTTTTAGTTTGTCAGTGGTCGCTAGGGTGTGCCGTTACCGTGTTGGGTGAGGACATAGCTGAGGGGGGGAGTCAGGTCTGTTGTTGTACCTCACAGGGGGGAAAGGTTTGGTCAGGTAGTTCCGGTAATTAAAGGTGTTCGCTGGCCACACCTGTCTTGATGTCTCTACCTGAGCTGGATGAGTTAAGATTGGTTGAGTGTTCATTTGGTTATTAAGGAGAGTTACAGTATTGCCTTTTGCTCCCACTTCGACTCGTCTCGTGATGTTTTGTGTGACGCCTCTGTTTGTAAGGTCGAGACACTCACGCACCGGCTGACCCAAGATGACGTGACCGACGCCAAGGTACAGTAGATGTGCATCCTCACCTCTACCTTGACCCCAACCTCGACCTCAGAATAAGATCACAGTGACCTCTCTCTCTCTCTCTCTCTCTCTCTCTCTCTCTCTCTCTCTCTCTCTCTCTCTCTCTCTCTCGTTTCCACAAAATCTTGAAGGTGGTGCTCCTCCCTCACCAACTGACCCGCCGTGACGTCCATCAACCCCCGATGGGCGGAGACGCAATATTTGCCATGCAAATGTGTGTTCTAGATATTTTATGGACTTACCAGAGGCGCTAAGTGTTGGCATCAGGAACGTTAGCCACTAGGGGCGTTGGCTACCAGGAACGTTAGCCACTAGGGGCGTTGGCTACCAGGAACGTTAGCCACTAGGGGCGTTGGCTACCAGGAACGTTAGCCACCTAGGATGATAGCTATCAAGAACGTTAGTCACCTGGGAGGTTGGCTACCAGGATCATTAGCCACTAGGGGCGGTAGCAACCAGTGGTGTTAATCGTTCTTTATGACGTTCTCAACTTTTCAGTGACTTGAATGTCTTGCGCACCTGTAGTACATCTGCGCCATTGACCAACTACCTCATCTGCGCCAATACAAAATGATTAGATTTACATAAGTGCGCTCAGATGTGGCTGGGGTTCTTGATGCCATACTGCTGTGTAACCTCAGAGACTTGACGGAGTTGCTGTACTTGGCTGTCTGGCCGAGGAGTGAAACACGCTGACATTTGTTGATGACACTTGAAGGGCAACGGCTTGATGGTGATGGAGGAGGAGGTGGCGATGGTGGTGAAGGAGATGGTGGTTATGGAGGAAGTGGTGGAGGAAGTGGTGGTGGTTATGGAGGAGATTGTGGTGGTGGTGTTGTTGCAGGAAATACTTGTAACTGGTGGAGACACTGACCTTGTGGGGAAACTTATGGAGCTCTGCTAATATCAAGATTTTACCCCTGAAATAGGTGAGCAACTGACTGGTGTGTGTGGAGGGGGGGGGCTGTCGGAAGGGTGTGGCTGACTGTGTGTAGTAACTAATCT
>CAUDMG010001775.1:5512500-5647500 GCA_958450375.1 Homarus gammarus
CAGGATATACAATGCATCGTTCTCTATAACAAGTGATCTTCATGTGCAGCAACTGGTGTAAGAATTCCCATTTGCCCTCCCCTCCCTCTTATTGTCTCCCCCTCCCCTCATCTCCCCCCCCCCCTCCCCCCTCCCTTCCATCGCATTATTCAGGATTTCCAGGTGTAAGAAGGTAAAGGTGTGGAGTAGATTTACCTCAGCCCAAACACGGGGGACAAACACACATTATACCCATATATATAACTTACCTGTGGGACTCGCCAGTAAGACACACACGGGGTTGGGTTTAATTAGGTGGGCAGGTGTTCCTCAGGTGAGTATTGTATGCGTTGAGGTGATCTAGAGATAAGGTGTTTTGTTCTAAGATTTTGCTATGGTGTGTGCGTTTGTACCTTTATATGTGTGTGTATGTATATATGTACGTATGTATGTATGTGTTTCCAAGTTTCCTTTCCTGTGAAAATCCCAAGAGATTTATCACCACCGCCCACACACCGAGGGTAAACACACACACACACACACACACTGTACCTTATTAACGAGCAGTGGGTGGAAGTCCTCTTAGTGGGGGGGGGGGGGGGGGGGGGGGGTGAGGGTCCAGAGTGAAAGTGAGGGACAAAGAATTAAAGTGAGTGTCGTTTGTCCTATTGTTGATGTTTGGTGTTTGAGACAGAGGGTGGGATAGGAACAGAGAGAGGGGGGGGGGGGAGAGAAGTGAGGGAAATAGAGAGAGAGACGGAAGGAAGAAGATACAAGGGAGAGAGAGAGAGTCCTACTTCTTCAGATACGAGAATAATGTTAACTCACGAAATCTTTGAGAATCATAAATCTTTTTTACTCTGACATCACACGACAGATTACAACCTTAAGCTCAGCAATACTCGTTCAATTTAAGCTCTTCTTTCTCTCTGGTGTCTCTGGTTCTCTTATTCTGTCTCTGGTTCTCTTATTATCTCCGTTTCTCTTATTCTATCTCCAGTTATCTCTTGTTCTCCCTCTGGTTCTCGTATTCTGTCTCCTGTTCTCTTCTTTGGGGGATTAAAACACACAGGTGGCGTCTTCTCCATATTCTGCGTCTCTGTGTTTAATCCAGTCAACCAGACACACAACTTGGGTAATACTTTGTGTGTGTGTGTAAGAAGATCTGGTCCTGGCGGGTTACTTTCTATTCCCCTTTCTGTGTTCGTGAGAGAGAGAGAGAGAGAGAGAGAGAAAGAGAGAGAGATAACTGGCAGGGAAGGTTGACAGGAGAAGCGAGGCGTGAACGTCCTTATCCACCTCACCCACCAAAGCCACTGACAGTTGTTAAGAGGCTGTCTACTGACGGCGACGCAGCCCTGGGAGACGCCCTAGTCATAAAGGGTTCCACTCAACTCTTCTTCTTCATGCACGACCACGACGGGGAGGCCCATGATCTGTAGCTCTTCTGGTGGTGGTGACAGTGAAGAGGGTCTCTCTCTCTCTCTCTCTCTCTCTCTCTCTCTCTCTCTCTCTCTCTCTCTCTCTCTCTCTCTCTCTCTTATTTTGTTAGGTTAAGCCTGATAGGGTCAGGTTTCATTTTGTCAGGTTTAGGTCAGTTCAAATCTCGTCTCGTCTAGTCAGATCACGTTAGGTAAGGTCAGTCTCAGGTCACGCCTTCGTTTACATCCGTCTACCTCCATTAACGAAACGATGATGCGGCTCCACCAATCAAGTCATCGGAAAGCCTCACGTATTGCCGGTGAGAGATGTCTGTCCGGCCCTGAGTCGTATATGGCCCGACTGTTAATCGTTTCTGCCGATGGACCGATACCTGGCCGACAGTTAATTTTCATATTTGAAATTCGCTCGACCAAATATTATCAATTTAGTGTCGAGTTTTTCGCATTTTTTTATGCTCTGTGTGTGTGTGTGTGTGTGTGTGTGTGTGTGTGGTGTGTGTGTGGTGTGTGTGACAAGCAGGTGTAATTAGACAATGGCGAGCATTGTGCTGTGTCACAGTCATCGTGGGGTACCGATGTGCACTTTCACCCTCCAGCTCCCCCGCACACACACACACACACACACACTCTCTCAACAAGGTCACTGCAACACTAGTACTACAAGGTCACTGCAACACTCGTACTACAGGGTCACTATAACTCTCGTACTAGAAGGTCACTATAACTCGTAAGAAGAGATATTTTGACGTCCCTCTGGTCTAGAGACTGTGGTCATTAACCAAGACTTTAGTAAACATTCCCGAAAAAGTGGCCAGCTCCTGCGGCCCCACGTAGGTCTGGGGCAGGACTTTATTCCTGTTATCATGAACTGATGTGTTGTAATAATTGTTTCTATTAAAATTATTTTATAATTATTTATTTTATTTGTTCACATTATGATTATTTATTTATTATGAGCATTATTATTTTTCTTTATCTGTTTATATTTCATGATTATTTATCAAATTATATTGATAAGTTTATATAAGGAAATATGCATTACAATTTATTCCAGTTTAATTTTCTTCTATCAGTGCATCACACACACACACACACACACACATCATCTCATCCCCGAAAAATTACTTTTTAATCACATGGAAATGACATGATTTAGCCATCCGTGGAGGCCACCAGCTGGACAGTGACATGAACAGGTGGTGATCCCTAAACCAACACACCCCACATCTGGTGCCGGAGTGTGTCCACATAACGCACCTCGCGCCGGAGCTGGTCAAGGTGCGTGCCAATGTTACCTGGGCGTTATGCATTTAATGTTCACATAACCAGTCTGTCTGTCTTACCAAGTGCTACTACACCTTTACTGAGGTGAGGTGACGTGAGGTTTCCATTGGGGCAGTTGTACTTGTCATTCTTTGTTGAGGTTTTAGGTGTTTTTAGGTCAGTTAGTGTGTAGGAGGTCGTGCTGTGTGTGGCAAGTCATCCAGTGAAGAGTTAGTTTATTACGAAAAATAATTAGCATATCGGTTTATTTTAGCTGCCTTAATAGATGTCTACTGTGTTTAGAACATGAGCATGGAGGAAACTGCAGCGGGTCTATTGGCCCATACTGCACGGACAATCCCGCTTACACCCAACCCCTATTGCTCATATAGCCATTAGCCATCCAACCTATATTTGAAGCTATTCAGCGTATCCGAGTTAATGATGATGTTTGGTAACTTGTTCCACTCTTCCACTACTCTAATTCCAAACCAATGTTTATCCATCTCGCGTTGAAATCTAAATTTGTCTAATTTAAAACCATTGTTACGAGTTCGCTCCTGGTTTGATAATTTGAGTACCTTTGTAATATCACCTTTGTTTAACCCTGACTTCCGTTTATACACCTCTATCATGTCGCCCCTCACTCTACGTCTCTCGAGGGAGTGGAAATTAAGATGCTTTAACCTGTCTCAGTATTCAAGGTTCCTAATGCCCGGGATTAGTCTTGTCATTCTCCTTTGAATTATTTCTTGTGATTCTACATCCATTCTGTAGTACGGTGACTAAAACTGAACTGCGTAATCCAAGTGAGGTCTGACAAGCGCAATATATACAGTAGTTTTAGGATAACCTCGCTAGTCTTGTAACTAACACACCTTTGTATAAACCCAGGTACCTTGTTTGCCTTGTTTCGAGCAAATACACATTGTTTACTTGGTTTAAGATTCCTACTTATTATTAATCCTAAATCTTTCTCGTAGTCAGATTTCTCTATAGCAACGTTGTTCATCTGATATCTGGTTTCTCAATTTACATCTCCTAGACTAAGTACTGTACATTTGTCCACATTATTTCATCTGCCATTTTTCAGACCAAGCGAAAAAATTGTTTAGATCTTCCTGTAGTTTTGCGAAGCCCTCTTCAGATTTAATTGCACACCCTATTTTAGCTTAATCAGCAAATTTACTTATGTTGCTGTCTACTCCTGTATATATGTCGTTTATGCATATAATAAATATTAATGGTCCAAGTCGTTCTTCCAGCGATAAAAAATTCCTGTCGGCAATTTTGACATTTACTTTTCGTGTGTTAGGTTAGGTTAGGTTGGATCAGTGAGGTTAGAAATGATCAGGTTAGGTTAGGTTAGGTTGCATCTCCCGTTTGTAATGTAAATTCAACTCGTGCTCCCCCTCACTCCACCCTCAAGACCTGGAGGTAGGTGTCGTAAATTTATCTCATTTCTCAAACATATTTTGAGGTGTTTTCTCACTTCTCTCCCCCAGTTCCCTTGACCTATATTATAAATCCCTCTTGCCTTCACCTCCATACCTCCTCTCTCAGTCGTACTCTGTTCTTGTGTTGTCTTTTTTGAGCACCTTGGACCTCTCTCTCTCTCTCTCTCTCTCTCTCTGTGTCTTGACAGTGCTACTTAGGGGACTTGTTTTCTTTTCTTATGGTATTTTTTATATATTGTCCAGGAACCACCGACTTTATTAGCGACTTGACGTGTTTTCGGCAGTGTTAGGGTGGAGGGGGTGAGGGTGATGGTTGGTTAGAGGGGCCATAGTCTTAAGCTAACCTAACCTAACCATTCAGAAGGGTCCTAGTCCTAATAGACCCCAACCTGGTCGGTGCAGGAGTCCAGGGGATGTATAGTGCTAATGGGGGTGCAGGGGGAGGGGGTGATGGGACTCGACGGCGTGGTTGTGCATTGACGATAAACTTGAGGAAACATGGAATTTTGTATATAACTCAAGTGTGATAATGGATGACACTTGATCAAATAGGGAATTATTTGTAGGTTAATGAGTGTAATGATGCAGGTGAGGGAGTTAATGAGGTGTTGATTGTTGTGAGGTGTTCAGGGACCATGTGGGAGAGGGGAGGGGGGGGCGACATGCTTAGGGGGGGGGGGATGAGATGGTGGTGGTAGTGGATGTTGGTAATAATGATAGTGGTGGTTGTGATGATGATGCAGGTGTGTGCTGAAGGGGTCACAGGTGTAGAGGAAGGGTCAGTACCATCACTTTGACAAAAGTTCTGAGGGTATGTAAGAAGGGAAGGGGGGAGGGGGTGTAGGTGAGCCGCTGACCAAGATGTAAGCAACACCACAAGTCAACAAGACTCTCATCTGGTTACGTTGATACACCTGAGACACACCTGATGCACACCCGAGAAACACACCTGTCACACACCGGACACACACATCTGAGACACACCTGACCTACATACACCTGATAAACGTGAAGCACACCTGGCGTGCACCTGAGAGACACACACACACACACACCTCACAGTAATCGATTATCACTGAATAATTTCTGGGTTGTGACCATGTCTTCGACCGAGTAATTTGATCAACTGTTCTCTCGATGTGAAATACCTGTTGCGTTGTGATTATTATTAGTGTTGTTATACTTGTTATTGTTTTTACTATTGTTGTTACTGTTATTTATTATTATTATTATTATTATTATTATTATTATTATTATTATTATTATTATTATTAATCTCGTCCACTGGAGTATTGGTTCAGGAAGAAGTTGGGGAGACGGGGGTGGGGGGGGGGGGGGAGGCCTCTGGTATGTGTTCTTATAATGTCTAAATCTTACGCTACCACACACTACCTTGGTGCGGGTACCTGTTGGCATTGATTTACTGAGAGAGAGAGAGAGAGAGAGAGAGAGAGAGAGAGAGAGAGAGACGTTTCCCTGGGTAGAGTAGAGAGAAAAAAGAGAGGATCAGTTGAAATACATCAGAGAAGAGGAGTAGGAGAAGATAAATATGAAAGACGAAGAATGAGATAAACGTGATAGAGAAAGATATGAGAGATAGTGTTTAACGAGAGAGACAGGCACAAGACCGATAACTGAGAAGAAGAAGAAGAAGAAGAAGAAGACATCATCATAGGAGTTTGGTAGCTGTCAGGAGAGCACATCTGTACATCTTGAAGGTGAAGTAAGTCGAGATGTGCCGAATAACACATACTTGAATGGGTGTGAAATGATGTTCCTGTTATGATGTAAATTACTCTTGAGAGGAGAGGGAGGAGGAGGGTGTGGGGGGGGGGGGGGGGCCTTCGATGAGTGGCTGAATTAACGAGTTGAAGTGAGGAGGTCAGCTGAGTGGAGACAGATAGGGGGGGGGGGGGTTGGTCAGTGAAAGTAGTTCAGTACCATCTCCACCCTCTGTTGCGGTCAGTAGGTGCGTCACGAACCACTGTGAGTCCTATCATGGTCATCCACTCCGTCCACCTCTACTCCCCCACTATCCCACTCCATCTCTACTCCCCCACTCCGTCCCACTCCACCTCTACTCCCCCACTCCGTCCCACTCCACCTCTACCTCCCCCCCTCCCCGCCTCCTACTATGGTCATCCTCCACCATCCACACTCACTTAACACCAACTGACTCCACCACTACTACCATCATCATCACTACCCCATCACCATCACTACCACCATCACCACCATCACAACAAGCCGTGGTGGAGTGGTCAGTACACTCGTCGTCAAGTGAGTGGCCTGGGCTTCGATTCCCGGACAAGTTCTTTTTTCGTCATTTATCTCTGTCTATCGCACAGTAATCGGAGACTTACAAGTTAATCGGACTTGTTGATCGTATGTATTTTGCGATGGTTAAGATTGACCAGTGCGGTTGGTGAGGTGTCCGGTCTACCTGGGCTACTGGGTCACTCCTACTGTTTACACCTTAAGTTATTTTTTATTCTTTAACATGAGGGACAACCATTTTTTTTTTTTTTAGTTTTCATTATTATTATTATTATTATTATTATTATTATTATTATTATTATCGTTGATGTTGTTTGTTAATATCATCATCATCATCATCATCCACCTACCATCCAGCACCACCATCCCCCACCATAACCTACCACCCTAGGACCACCATAGGATGCTCACTGTACCTGTGTTGTGTGCATACTAATGATGTTTACCTCCACACACCTGTCCTTGTAAATCCTCCTCTTACAGTAGATGACCTCTGTTGCTTGTGTGATAACGTCTTACACTCATGTATGCCATCTCGTCCTCACCCCTTCTCCTCCCCACTTCTCCTCCTTCTCCCCACATCTTCTCCTCCCCACATCGCCTCCTCCCCCTTTTCCACCTCCTCCTTTTCCACTTCCCCCTTCTCCACCTCCTCCTCCTCACACAAAATTTTCAGGAATCGTACAAACTTCAGCTTCATCCTTGAAATAACTTACTAGTTTATTTTACGACTTTAGTTTAATTAGTGTTTATGTAAGTCGTGAGGGGGAGGATGTGGGGGAGAGGCTATAGAGGGGGAGGATGTGGGGGAAAGGATAATGAAGGGGAGGATGAAGGGGAGAGGGAGTGGTGTGGGGGAGAGGTTATAGAGAGGAAGGGTGAGAGGTTATAGAGGGGAGGAATGTGGGGGAGATAACGTCTGGAGTGACATTGAGATAAGCGGGTGTTTCTGACAGAGGGGAGACTGGGGGTGCTGGGGGAAGGGTGTGTAGGGTAGGGGGAAGGGATAGGTATGTGTAGGGGAGAGGGGAGGTGTGTGGGGTAGGGAGGAGATGTGTGTAGGGGAGGGACGAATGGGCTTGCAGGGGAGGGAGGGATGGGCGTGTAGGGGAGGGAGGGAAGGGCGTGTAGGGGAGGGAGGAGGGGGCGTGGGAACCTACTTGTAAGAGGCGAGTGGAACTGATGGATCGCTGTGGAGGGAGAAGGGAGGGGAGTGGAAAAGGAAGGAAGGGAGGAATGGACAAATATTCGTTTTTATTCCCCCACCTCCACCCGAAAGCTTGCAGGGAGGAAGGTTTTGCATTTGTTCTCGTCTGTCTGTCTGAAGGTGAGGCAGTTTCATTGCCGAGAGTTGCAGTTACCTAACCCAACCCAACCCAACCCAACCTACCACTACACTAACGAAGGACAGTAGCCAAGGCACAGCAGGAGTTCATTACTGTGTTTGGAGAAAGTTCACCGTGCGAGGTTACAAGATTAGGTTGTGTTCCGTGGGGCAGGTAAGGTGGTGGTGGTGTTCCGTGGGGCAGGTAAGGTGGTGGTGGTGTTCCGTGGGGCAGGTAAGGTGGTGGTGGTGGTGTTCCGTGGGGCAGGTGAGGTGGTGGTGTTCCGTGGGGCAGGTAAGGTGGTGGTGGTGTTCCGTGGGGCAGGTGAGGTGGTGGTGTTCCGTGGGGCAGGTAAGGTGGTGGTGGTGGTGGTGGTGTTCTGTGGGGCAGGTAAGGTGGTGGTGGTGGTGTTCCGTGGGGCAGGAAAGGGGCTTGGCTGGGCTGGGTTTATCTTGGCTGGGCTTGGCGGTTGACCTCCTCTGCTGAGCTTATTTATGTTGTCGGAGAAGGACATGGCCACAGCTACAGGGGGAGAAGGACATGGCCACAGCTACAGGGGGAGAAGGACATGGCCACAGCTACAGGGGGAGAAGGACATGGCCACAGCTACAGGGGGAGAAGGACATGGCCACAGCTACAGGGGAAGAAGGACATGGCCACAGCTACAGGGGGAGAAGGACATGGCCACAGCTACAGGAGGAGGAGAACATGGCCACAGCTGCAGGAGGAGGAGGACGTGACCACAGCTATACACTCTCCCCTCAGCCTTGAGTCTCCTGCAGGTGTGTACTGTAGAAGGATTATGAACCTTGGTCTACACTGACTTCTTCTAGACTGCATTAAGTCCTCGCTGACCAAACATGGAACGTCGTTATAATTGGCCTAGTCGCTGGCTGGCTTGCCTGAGTAAACACGCGCACACAAACGCACACGCACGCACACACACGCACACGCACGCACGCACACACACACACACACACACACACACGTCGCACACACACGGATCGGTCTGCCAGGGTGCCCTGCTGGTGACCTGCCGGAAAAATTAAACGTGTCCAGCATCTGAGCACTTGTCGGGGTCCTCCATGTTGAACCCCACGGAAGAAAAAGGAGAGCCTGGGTCAGAGGTCATGGTGTTCGGGGATCCTTCCTAACATTGGCCCACCTGGAGGGGAGAGAGTGTGAGGGGTGACATGGCCAGAGACAGTATGGCCAATATATTCATGACTGGTATGTATAATAGAACTGTCTTCATGGCCGGTATGTGTAGTAGGCCATCATAGACAAAGAAAACGTGGCCAAGGCCAGTTAGTGTATGGTGACTGCACCTTAAGAGGGAGGTGGCCAAGGCTGCGCCTGTACAATGGACTGCATGATGGATAAGGGAAGGGAGGGAGGGGGTTCACAAATAAAGCAAGAGGAAGGAGTATACGGTAGCCTGCTCTGTGGGGGTCATTAAGTGGTCAAGGTTGTTTGGGTTGAGTGGTGGGGGTTTGTGAGTGGAGGGAGGGGGGGGCATGCTGTGAGTGGAGGGAGGGGGGGGCATGCTGTGAGTGGAGGGAGGGGGGGGCATGCTGCGAGTGGAGGGAGGGGGGCATGCTGTGAGTGGAGGGAGGGAGGGGGGCATGCTGTGAGTGGAGGGAGGGGGGGCATGCTGTGAGTGGAGGGATGGGGAGCATGCTGTGAGTGGAGGGATGGGGGACATGCTGTGATTGGAGGGAGGGGGGCATGCTGTGATTGGAGGGAGGGGGGGCATGCTGTGAGTGGAGGGAGGGGGGGCATGCTGTGAGTGGAGGGAGGGGGGGCATGCTGTGAGTGGAGGGAGGGGGGCATGCTGTGAGTGGAGGGAGGGGGGGCATGCTGTGAGTGGAGGGAGGGGGGGGATGCATGTTTGCGTCAGGGAGGAGAGATCTGGTAAGAAGGTGAATAAAAAACTGAATGGTTCTTGGTCAGTTAATATGTCAGACAGTCAGCTAATGAAGTGTGGTGGGCAGATGACTGACAGTATCGCTAAAATAAAGAGTGTGAGAGTGACGATGATTTTGGGAAACTGATAACTGGTGATTCCGTTAATTAACAATGTGTGTGTGTGTGTGTGTGTGTGGCGTTGAGAGGTGTGTAGTCGTGTGTTTTCCTCATTTTGTACCATGGGAAGGAGCAGGTTTTGGTGGTGGTCCCATACAAGGGTGACACGGCAGGAGTCCGGCAGGCCGCGCCCCCCACCCCACACGTTTGCCTGCCAGCTACACTCTCAAACACCGCTAATGCACCCCTAATTGACAACCCCCCCCCCTTCTCTTCCTCCCCCTCTACCTCCTTCTGCCCCTCCCCCCTCTGTCTCCTCCTGCTCCTGCTGGTGTAGTTAAAGACAGCAGATGGCGTGGCGTCATCGTGGTGGCGCGTCTCCCAGCACTTGAATCACCTGGGTGAGGGAGAAGAGTGTTGTCATGAAAGTTACCTGTAGAGACTCGACTAAAGGGTGTACCTGAGTGTTTGTTTACCTCTCACACCTACATCATCGTCGCCTCCACCACCACGGCACTATTACCTTCAATCCGAGTCACCTGTACTGTGTGGAGTCCTCTGTTACCTGGTGTGTGTGTGTGTGTGTCATGGTGCAGGTAGCTGTAGGTGCTTAATTTCTGGACAATTTCACATCCTTGAGGAATTGTTCTTTGTGGTAATGGTGTCCAGGTGATAGTGATGTCCTGGTAATGGTGATAGTGGTGTCTGGGTGGTGGTGGTGGTGATGATGGTGTTGATGGTAATGATAATGCCCTCAGAACTCACAGGCAGCGAGTAATTAGTGTTGGGTAAACGAGTGAAAAAAATTTGTCCGTATTATGGTGATTTAAACGTCATTTAAATAACTAATTACCAATATTATCCTCCACCTGACCCGTGACGAGCTTGTTCATTAGTGCTGTGCAAGATCAGTTATTAGGTGAACTGGATCTCGTGTAGGATTGGAACACCCAGCTTTGTTTACATGATGATTAAACACCCTAATGCTAACCTAACCTAATACAATCTCTCTCTCTCTCTCTCTCTCTCTCTCTCTCTCTCTCTCTCTCTCTCTCTCTCTCTCTCTCTCCACACTTAAATCGATGATGGACGCAGTAGTGGTCATAATTACGGCCACGTGAGAGTAATTACAGGTGTGTGTCTCTCACTCTCACCTAGCTCAGCTGATGACACCATAACAATCTCACCTGTTTATGACTCTGTTTTACGGCTTTTTTTTTCTTCTGACGAGGTGATTAGCAGTGGTGTGTTTACATAGTTATTTAACCTGTGAATCGTGAAGGTTTTGTTGGTAATTCTAATTGGTGTTTTTTCTCTTTTATTTTTACAGGTATGGATGGACAGGTGATGCTGGGGACAGGTGACTTCCTCAGGTGATGGATGATGTATGTGTATTTGTGTTTTTTTTTATGGTGAGGTGTTTGTTTGTTTTTGTTTTATGTGTTGAGGTACAGTTGTTTGTTTGTTTGTTTTGTTGATGTTATGATGAGATACGTGTTATTTGTCTTTCGATTTTAATGTTTGTTTGTTTGTTTTTAATTTCTTAAGGTGTGTTTGTTGGTTAATGTCATGAAGTCAGTGTTTGTTTACCGATGTCTTGAAGTAATTGTTTGTATTTTGAGGTTAATATATTTTTTAAGGCATTGTTTGTTGATGTTTTGAGGTTAGTGTTTGTTTATTGATGTCTTGATGTCAGTGTTTATGCACCCACGATGATGCACGGATCGTATTCAGTGTGTGGCAGTGGAGACAGGTAGGGAGACGTAAGGTACACCTGATCACTTAATTAAGCACCTGGTATTGGTCTACCTGGATGTAGCTCTGGGAAGTAATGTTGGTGTGTGTGTGTGTGTGTGTGTGTGTGTGTGTGTGTGTTCTTAGACTTAGCATATAACAGGAATTTAATAGTGTGACCTTATAGTATTACCAGATAGGCAAAATACCTTCAGAAAGCACTTCCTATCTCGCGTCCTCCTCTTCGTCGTCCTCCTTCCTTCCACTTCCTCCTCCTCCTCCTTCTTCTTCTAACCTCCTTCCTTCTCATCCTTCTCTTTCCTCCCACCTCTTCCCCCTCCTCCCACCTCCTGCTCCTCCCTCCCACCTCCTCCTCCTCCCTCCCACCTTCTCCTCCTCCCTTCTCACCTTCTCCTCCTCCCTTCTCCTCCTCTTCCTCCATTCTCTCACCTCCTCCTCTTTTCCCAGGCCCGAAGAAGAGGAATAACCAAGAAAGGCAAATAAACAGTAGATATTAGGAATATTTAATTCTCTGGTTTTCTTAGAATTATGTTATTGATCTACTCAGTTTGTTGTGTGAGAGAGAGAGAGAGTGAGAGAGAGAGAGAGAATATGGACTAAAGAAAGGGGAATAACAATAAGAGATAAAAACTGTGATGAAAGAGAAGAAGGAGAGGAAAAAGAACGTGATGGGAAAGAACAAGAAAAGGTTGATGATAACAAAGAGAGGAAACACGGGACTGATAAGTGTAAAAAAAAAACAAAGGAAAATAAAAAGAATGTGAAATAGAAGAAGACGATAACAAAGAATAATAATAAGATGAAGAGACGAGAATAATAATAGGAAGAAGAGGCGAAAAGAATAAGATGAGACGAGAAGAATAAGAAGAAGAAAAAGAAGAATAAGATAAAGAGACGAGAAGAAGACAAAGAAGCGAAAATAGAAAGGGTAGATGATAGCTAACAAGAAGAGAAGCACAGGGCAGAGAACATATTGAGAGGGAAACAACAACAACAAAAACAGATTGAACAAAAAAAAGGAATGTCATTTAAAGACCTCTGTTGGGTGGAAAGTCTTTAAGGAATGCTTGTTGAATCCTCTGACGGACTTCCTGCTTGGGCGCCTGCTGACGTCACGTAAAGCAGACAGGGTGAGGGCTTAATGAGGCTGGCTGGTTTAGTAATAGAGGCTGTAGTGTTTGACCTTCAGGTGGGGATAACAAGGTATAACAGTGGTTGACCTTAGATGACCCCTCCTCCCCTCCAAGGTTGACTACTACTGTTGTTATTGTTAAGCCACCGGGGACCCTGGATTTTCTCTCTCTCTCTCTCTCTCTCTCTTTCTTTTGCACACGCACAGACACACACACGCATAGACACGCACACACACATAGTCACATACGCGCACACACATTCCTGCAAGCTTATAAAGGATAACTCATACGGGTGGCCCTCCTGTGTAGCTTAACGTACAGACAGACGGACAAATGCACCAACAACGCCTTCCCTGTGTGTGTGCGCGTGTGTGTGTGTGTGTGTGTAGATTGGAGGGGGAGGGAGTATATGGACTGGGTGGGGAGGGGGGGGGGGGTGTTGTGTGGACCATGCCCACCACTGTCATAATAACTCTCCACCATCAAGGTCTGGCCGTAACTAACCTGTCTTGGGGCCGTAATTAACCTCATATGTAATGTCGTGTAATGAGCAACTTGTTATTACCTTGGAAAGTATTAGACCAAGTAACTCTTTTTGTTCTATTATTTGTTTGTTCTTGTGTGTTTGTTCTTGTGTGTTTGTTCTTGTGTGTTTGT
Source organism: Homarus gammarus (assembly GCA_958450375.1). Classification (NCBI taxonomy): domain Eukaryota; kingdom Metazoa; phylum Arthropoda; class Malacostraca; order Decapoda; family Nephropidae; genus Homarus; species Homarus gammarus. The sequence continues at coordinate 5,525,814 of CAUDMG010001775.1, forward strand.
TCTTGTGTGTTTGTTTGGTTGGTTGGTTATGGTAATTGTTTATGTGGTTGTTTGTTCGTCCTGGGAAAAATTGCCCTAGTAGATCTTGTTCATCCTGGAGTGTCGAAATGAGTATTATTATGGTAAAATTTCACTTGTTGTCACTATACGATATTGAAAGTGAAACTATATTTTTCCGATAGTTTTTTGATGTTATGAACGAATTTGTCCTTCATTTCTGACGCATACCAATAGCTTCTGAGATTAGCCCACACCCCCCCCCCCCCCCTCCCATCTCAGAACCTGGAGATTTGCTATAAAAACCAAGGTAACACGTCTAACCTTACCTAACTGGGGAGGTCCACAGTCGTTCAGTGTTCTGGGTGTGTACCGCCTCCTACGAACATTAATAATAAAATGTTAAATATCCCACTTAAACGTAATTTGCGCCAGAAATGCCATTGGAGAAAAGTGTCTTAGAATTGTCAAAACTTCTGATTGCAACTGTAAAATTTCCGAGATTCATGTAGTGGCAACAAGTGAAATAATACCATTATTATTATTATTATTATTATTATTATTATTATTATTATTATTATTATTATTATTATTATTATTATTATTGTTGTTGTTGTTGTTACTAGTAGTAGTGTAGTTAGTACTTGCAGTAGAGTAACCTTGTTTAGTTAGATAACATGCAATAGTAAAGTACTAAGACAACACCACGATTACAGTAGATCACTTCAGAGATGTGTGTGTGAAGAGTCAAGTGGATTATTAGGGGGAGGGAGGGGGGAGACAGTCACAAGTGGAGGTGTCAGGGAGGTATACCATCACCTCACCTCCACATCCTCCTCCCTTATATGTATTTTTTCCTCCTCATTCATAATAAGACGACAGTGTCAGTTTACATTATAGTCTCAGAACAACTCCGACGCCATTTTGTCAGTCGTCCTTTGTGTCGTAGTTGTACTGAGACACTTAAATTGGTTCTTATTTATCCTCAATTGAAAGTGTCACTTCTCCTTACGATCGTTTGGGAATCTGAACATAAGAGCTACGTTTATATCGCCTGGCGTAACGTTGCCTGTGCTGACGCCTCTGCTGACACTGTGCTGCTTCTGCCACTACATCCGGGTTCCTTTCATCAAGCACTGCACCTTCCTCTCCCTCTCTCTCCTCCTCCTAACGGTGCAATATAGAGCTAGGCCACTCCATCGCCCTCAAGTCCCCTCTCTCCTTCCCTCCCTCCCACACCCTTTCCCTCCCTCCGTCCCTCACCCCTTTCCTCCCTCCCTATCCCTCCCTCCCTCCCTCCCTCCCCCTTTCCCTCCCTCCGTCCCTCACCCCTTTCCTCCCTCCCTATCTCTCCCTCCTTCTCTATCTCCCTCCCTCCCTCCCTCCCTCCCTCTCTGTCTCCCTCACCAGGATCCGTCTATTTCCAGCCACTAACCTCAACACGCAAATTCTTTTAATGTACGCGTTTTATCTCTGCCCCGCGGAGTAACTTGCCTCGTACTCACACTCAGACACAGAACCTTACGTGAATTATTCCTCGCAAATGAAGACTTCTAATTCGTGTGTTACCGGCAGACTTAAACTGTAACGCTGTAGATTAAAGTTAACATTCAACACTAAAACATTTTGAAATAGGTTCAGAATTACATTAAGGGGATCAACTGAACATTAGATACCCTAGCTTATTTCACCTGGTCATTGAACACTAACCCTACATGGGGCTAGCTTTGGCTTGGTTAGGTTAGGTTAGGTTAGTGTTAAACTATGAGTGTTTAATCATCAGGTAAAATAAACCGGGGTATTAAACACTCGGTGATCCCCACTTCCCCTCACCCACTCCTTCTCATCTCCCTCCCCGCCTCACCCCCTCCCCGCCTCACCCCCTCCCCGCCTCACCCCCCCTCCCCTCGTCTCCCCACCTGTCGTGCGGGTCCGGTTGGTCTCCCTTCACCCTAACAAACGGTGACAAGACGAAACATTTCCTTGGTGTTAAACTGTTGTCGAATCCAGGAGGCGCCTCATAAACCCTGAGTAATGACGGCGTTTACACTTCCTGGTTTAGCTACAAGTTTATTAAACCCGCGTGCATACTTCCTGTGCTGCTGGGAGGGTCTGCTGTTCATTCTTCTTTTTAATGTGTGTATAATAAACTGTAGTTTGTGTGTGTGTGTGTGTGTGTGTGTGTTTATGTGCGTGCAGCTGACGGCAAGCACCTGAACTGTCACGGCTCATTGTGTGTTAAAACGCTGAGAAAATCGACGAAATGTGGTGAGGTTACGCCTACCTCTCGTCGTTGTTGTTGTTGTGGTGTCATCGCCGTGCCTCGACCAGCTGCTGAGGAGGAGGAAGTGTTGTGACCACCAGCTCTCCTGTGAGTTGATTTGTGACGGCTTAAGGTGTTGTTGTTATGATGTATATTACTGAGCTTCAGCAACACACCTTACGGACAATAGGAATCCCAATTTTATTTCACGATGATGAAACAGCCTAACCTAACTTAACCTAACCTAACAATCCTTAATAACTAAAGTATTCAAGCTCTTATAAAGCTTTAGAACAGCTCTACGAAAGCTTTGATGTAAACAAACCAATACCCACAGTGAAAATTGGAACATAAACACCTGTACTTTACCTGGACATCTGGAATTAATCTTGCACAGTGACGGCTACAAGGACCTTTTTTTGCCACATTTATGAGTTACTGAAGGAGACGCTGTCGTTACCTCGGCGTCCCCAAGCAGCGGTCCTCTCTATTACAGGATACTAATTGAATGATGTGGGTCCTGACACAGAAAAGGTTGTTTCTCTCGCACGACCAAACCACAGTCATGCTGACGGGGGGAGAGCGGTCCCTGGTGGTGGTGGAGAGGGGTCCCTGGTGGTGGTGGAGAGCGGTCCCTGGTGATGGTGGAGAGGGGTCCCTGGTGGTGGTGGAGAGCGGTCCCTGGTAGTGGTGGAGAGGGGTCCCTGGTGGTGGCGGAGAGGGGTCCCTGGTGGTGGTGGAGAAGGGTCCCTGATGATAGTGGTGGTGGAGGAGAGAGAGAGAGAGAGAGAGAGGTCCCTGGTGGTGATGGTGATTGGGGAGGAGGTGGAGAGAGCTTCCTGGTGGTAGTGGTGGAGGGATAAGAAAGCTCAGAAAAAACCTGCCAGTCGACAAATATCTAATGCATATCAGATCAGAGTATTGCTCCAGTGCGCAAGTTCTTGGGAAGGAGGGAAGGGCGAGAAGAAAGAGGGGGGAACGAGAGGGAAGAAGGAGAGAAGGCAGGATTGAAGTAGGGTCGAGAATGATGGCGGGAGGGAGGGACGGGAAGGAGTGTTGGGGAAGAGACGGCAAGGAGGGAGGGAGAAGCGGGAAGGAGTGATTGAAGGAAGGAGGGAGAAGCGGGAGGGAGTGATTGAAGGAAGGAGGGAGGGAGGGAAGGAGGGCGGGAAGGACCAACAATGCAAAACCAGAAACACAATTTTTCCTCCTCACTTTCACTACATTTTCTGGGGGTTGAGACACAAAGTTCACACACCCTGGAGGACCCACCTACTAACACGGTATATGGCGTAGGATTGTAGGGGATCACTTGAAGATTAGACACCCCAGCTTATTCCCCTCCTCCCCCTTATGATTCAATACCCTACCGCTACATGGGGGGTGAGGGGGGGAGGAGTAGGGAGGGGGTGAAGTAGGAGGGGGGGGGGGGGTTGAAGTAGGAGAGGTAGGGAGTAGGGAGGGTGAGGTAGGAGTAGGGAGGTGGGAGGGTTAAAGGAGTGACACTGACAACGTGTATGAGAATCGTGTTGTTGTTTATTATGGCTTCCAGGGGCGGCCAGGGCTGGTTGATATAGGTGCCTCCTCCTCCTCCTCCTCGGGGTTGCCTCCAGGACGCTTCTTCAGTCTGCCATGTCTGTTTACTTGATATAAACGTGATAATATACACGACCTTACATCCGTGTGTGTGTGTGTGTGTGTGTGTGTGTGTGTCGAACAATCCGTAATTATTCCTCAGGTAATACTTCGCCCCTCCGGCAAGGTCACACACTAATTAGAGGATTGCCTGGAGGGAGGGGGCTGGGTCGAGGGATGGGAGGGAGAGAAGGGGCAAGACGGAGGGACAGAAGTGGCTAGACGGTGGGACAGAAGTGGCTAGACGGAGGGACAGAAGTGGCTAGATGGAGGGACAGAAGTGGCTAGACGGAAGGAGAGAAGTGGTTAGACGGAGGGAGAGAAGGGGCAAGACGGAGGGACAGAAGTGGCGAGACGAAAGAAGGGACCAGGATAGAGGGAGGAAGCTCGACTGAGGGAGGGGAAGGAGGGAGGAGGGACAGATGTCAAGGATGAAGGGGAAAGGAGGGAACTGGACGGAGGTAGGGGAGGGAAAAGAGGGAGGGGGGGGAGCTAAAACATCATGAATTACGAGAGGACGCCCCCCCCCCCCCCTTGTCCAGGTCGCTCCTGTGGTGTGTGTGTGTGTGTGTGTGTGTTTGTGTCATAATTATTGAACCGTAGACAAAGATAGTATTTTTTCTTGTTTGTATTGTCATTGAAGGGAGAAAGGGGTGTAAACAATACTGTATTTGTTGTTTATGTTTGCTTATGAACCTGAAAGTATTGTTTATGTAAATTAATTTATTGTTTGCTTGTTTATGTTACTGAAGATATGTATAAAAGCAAACAAAATCATAGAATATTGTTTGCGTCTGAAATGTGGGTAAAATGTATACAATATTGAACGTCATGATATTGAAAAAGTAAACAATATTTTGTGTCTGTTTGCCCCCGAAGAGAGTTATTGTTTGTTACTGAAGGTAGACTTTTGATTTTGATTGTACCACTCCAAGCTTCGACCCAATTAGCTTATTTCACCTGGAAATTAATCACCCTAATGCTACCTGGGGGGGGGGGGGTTAGGTTAGGTTAGGTTTGGTTAGGTTAGGTTAGGTTATGAGAGGTTAGGTGAAGTTAGTGTCGAGGTTAGGTTAGGTTAGTGTTCGGGTAGGTTAGATTAGCCTTAGGTGATGATGGGAGTGGGGCAGGGGGTGAGGAAGGGAGGGAGGAGGGGGTGAGGAGTGAAGGAAGGAGGGGATGAGGGTGTGTTAGTGAATGGGGTGAAGGTGTGGCTAGGGTGAAGGTAAAGGTGTGGGAGGCAGTGACTGGAGAGGGAGTTGCGTCATCACTGTCTTGTCACTCACACCTGACCCACACAGGTTAATTAGTACAGTACAGCAATTAGTTTACCTGAGTTGTGCTACGACCTTTCCTCTCTCTCTCTCTCTCTCTCTCTCTCTCTCTCTCTCTCTCCTAATCAGATTGAAAAATGCAGCGTCGTATCTTCTTTCATTATTTTACTTGTGTTCGTTTATTTTTATTTTCTTCTCATAGCAACCAGTGATCGTGATGATGCTTGTTGATGTTGGCGAGAGAGAGAGAGAGAGAGAGAGAGAGAGAGAGAGAGAGAGAGAGAGAGAGAGAGAGCTTCACACCAGCCCCCCGTGTTTACCTGCTCGTCTTAATCGTAGCGGCGAGAGGAGTTGGTGGTCGGAGAGTTTGTTTACAGACAGGCCGAGGTACCCCGTGCAGGCCAGTCAGTGCTTGTGCAAGGAAATCAAGCCACGATGTGTTGAAACTGTGGCGCTTGGGATGGAGGAGGAGGAGGAGGGGGAGGTGTGTGTGTGTGTGTGTGTGTGTGTGTGTGTGTGTGTGTGTGTGTGTGTGTGTGTGTGTGCTTTACCTGTGCCTGCTGAAGTGGCGCCCCACAAGGTGAAGCAGTAAGACAGGTAAAGAAACAGGAAGGACGATCCAGTGTACAGAACACCTCCTTCTATATCCTCCCCCTCGTCCTCGTCCTCCCCCTCCTCCTCGTCCTCCCCCTCCCCTCAGGATCTAACACTACCTAACAGTCCTTTACTCAACATCAATAACTATGCTAAATATCCTAATAATTTTTTTAAGTGTAAACCATCACTGTGTTGATACCGTGACTCACCAGGTACTGTTACCACACACACACACACACACACAGGTGTTGTCGAGGCGTTGGGGCTGTGTTTACTGGGCCTTGTGTTGCACCTGAGTGTCTGTGAGGTGAGTATACATCCCTGGAGATGGATGGATGGAGGAGGGGAAGAAAGAGGAAGAAGCGTAAGAAAAGGAAAAGAGGAGGAGTAGAGAAGGAGTAGGAGGAGGTGTAGGAGATGAGACATGAGAGTTAAGCAATGCGGACGCGGCCACAGGTCACGGGGATATGCAGAGTATATCAAGATCATGCAATGCGGACACCAATTTATAGCTACATGTTGCGTGGGGCGGGGCGGAGTGGGGCGGGGCGGGGGGACATGCGGCAGGAGGGAGGGTATATTAGGGTCAGTTAACGCGGACATGAAGAAACGAACGGACACAAACATGCGGACGTTGGAAGAAGTGTTTGGCAACCCACCTCCCCTGAGAGCCTCACTCATCATCATCACCTCCTTCAGGCAGGTCCTCCCCGCATACCTCACCATCTACACCTCATGTTTCACGGTTTGATTATGTCCATTCATAAAGAGAATATTCTCTCCCTCTCGCCAGTGTTGCCTCCACCTCCTTCTATCTGAATGATGTTCAGTGTGCACCACGAGCCTCTGTCTGTCTGTCTGTCTGTCTGTCTGTCTATCTATCTGTCTGTCTGTCTGTCTGTCTGTCTGTGTTTTTCTGAGAGAGAGAGAGAGAGAGAGAGAGAGAGAGAGAGAGAGAGAGAGTAATTTAGAGTTGGTCATCACACTCTCCGACTGTTTACTTAAAGTCAAGGCTGAACTAAAAATACGAATACCTCACCACCTTAGCCAGTTATTCTTCCCTCCTCCCCCCCCCCCCCCATCACCTCCCCTTTCTTCCTCCCTCTCCTCTTCTCCCCTCCCACAAGCTAAACACTCTCCTCGCCCTTATCACTTACCGCTAATCCCTCCTTCCCTCCCTCCCTCCCTCCCTCTTTCCCTCCCTCCTCCCCTCCCTCCCTCCAACACCTTAGCAGACCACTACACTAGGCGGTGCCCCATAATGTTACACCCTCGTCTTTTATGCCATAACCTGTGTTCCTCTATTACTTTCTCTCACTCGTCTGCCCCCCACCACCACCACAACGCCCCCACCACCACTCCCTCAACCACCACAGCACCCTCAACCACCACCATCTCCACCATACCACCACCCCCTCATTTACTCCCAGGTGGAACTCAAGATGGTGTCACTCATAATAGGGTCCTCAAGTGTCACTCATAAAGAAACTAACAGTAGGCTTTTTGGTCAATACTATACAGGTAACTCTTGTTTACACCCAACCTATATAAGAACGGTGACCAAGACTGAACCCTGGACTGATCCACATGGCACAGTAGGGAGTTAACACCGCCGCCTTCCTCTTACTAACACTCGCTGGTGATATGACGAAATATTACTCTCGTATGAGTGACACCGTCTTGAGTTCTCCCCATTAGTATGAGTGACACCATCTTGAGTTCTCCCCCTCTAGTATGAGTGACACCATCTTGAGTTCTCCCCTCTAGTATGATTGACACCATCTTGAGTACCCCCTTAGTATGAGTGACATCATCTTGAGTTCTCCCCTCTAGTATGAGTGACACCATCTTGAGTTCCACCCTCTAGTATGAGTGACACCATCTTGAGTTCCACCCTCTAGTATGAGTGACACCCTCTAGTATGAGTGACACCATCTTGAGTTCCCCCTTAGTATGAGTGACACCGTCTTGAGTACCCCCTTAGTATGAGTGACACCATCTTGAGTTCCACCCTCTAGTATGAGTGACACCCTCTAGTATGAGTGACACCATCTTGAGTTCCCCCTTAGTATGAGTGACACCATCTTGAGTTTACCCTAGTATGAAGGAGAGAGGGAGTGAGAGAGGGGAGAAGTAGGGGAAGGGAAAGGAGGGGGAAGGGAAGGGAAGGGGGGGAAGGGAAGGGAAGGGGGGGAGGGGAGGGGAGGATAAGAATCAAGCACCACAACTCACTTCACATACACACTAGACTCTAGTGCCAGTGAAGCAAGCACGCAAGCAAGCACGGTCTCCCTCCTCCCCCTTTCCTTACTTCCCTCCCCCTTCTTCCCACCCTCCCTACCACGTGTTTCACCCCTCAACCCCTCCTCCCCCCCCGCCCCTCACCAAGACTGACCTTCCTCTCACAAGCTCATCATCATCATCATCGGCATAAAGTTAAAAGTTTCTTAAGTGTTTTGATCTGAATATTTTGTTTACCTCCGTGATGTTACCTGTGCTGGAGGGACTACTGAACTGGTGGTGATAATAATGATAATAATAACAATAACTAAACCTGATGATGATAGCAAAATAATAGCAGCAATAGTGTGTGTGTGTGTGTGTGTGTGTAATGGTTCAATCTCCCAACACACACGCTGTACACACTTCACACATGCGGATGTTGTCAGTAAACAAAGGAGGAGCGACCAGCCAGCCAGCCCGCCCATCACTGAGAGGAGGGTTTTAACTATATTTATGCTTCCCTAGTGGTCGCCTCTTCTGACCTGACTGATCCTGTTTTTGGTTTCATGCGTGAGGTGATTTTTTCTCTTCTATTGACGAGTCTTGTGTTTTAGGTAATGTTGTCATCAGTGTTAATGCCTTGAGTATGATGACTGGTTGAGCATGATGGCAGCTTAAGTATGATGACTCCTTTAGCATAATGACTTAAGGCTTTTGAGTATGTCAACTTAATCGGCTGAGAGAGAGAGAGAGAGAGAGAGAGAGAGAGAGAGAGAGAGAGAGAGTATATGGGTCATACCGACAATTGACCCTGAAAAAACTAAAGTGGTAGTTTTATATTATTACGTATAAGTCATATAAGTATAGGCACTCAATGATAGCCAGACCTGTTGAGTGCCCCGGCCACTCAGCCACTCACTCTCCCTGGCGCCTGCACTTACTTCTCCAGGTACTACTGACAAGAGGCAGGAGGGGGAGGAGGAAGAGGAGGATCTTGCAGCGTGCCCACCACCTTCTCTCTCCGTAGTCTCTCTCTCTGTCTCGCTTGCTCGCTCACTCTCTCTCGCTCGCCACGCGGGGGCCCCTCTGGATCCCGCTGTCCGCTTGCCCAGTCCGTGTCCAGCGCCCACCTCACTCACTTGCCCCCCAGCCTCTCTCTCTCTCTGGCTCTTCCTCTGCAGCAGCTCACCAATGTTGCTCACCCTCCCTCCACCCTCCTCCTGGCACCTCCTCCCCGTGTGTTGCTCGCGGTACTTGTGTTAGTGGTTTATTGTGCCGTGTTTCTGCCCGTGTGAGGGAGTTTTAGTGTGTTTGTGCCTACGATGCGTTAATGTTCCCTGTAGTGTAGAAAATAGTGGTACCGTATTGAGATCAAGGAAAATGAAAACTTAGGTGCGATGGAAAACGCGTTTTCTGTGTGTGTGTGGGGGGGGGTGAATGTGTGTGTGTGTGTGTGTGTGTGTGTGTGTGTGGTGAGGGTGTGTCGACCATCGTGTACTGTGGTGTTGCCTCAGGGAGAAACTTGGGGCTACAAGTGACATATTAAGGCTCTGACGCCCACCCACACTACCAACACGCGTTGCCCTATCACACCCACACCACCACACCCACAATCCACACCCACCAACACCACATCCACCTCACACCTACACCACTACCACCACGCCCTCACAATCATATTACCGCACAGTCTCCCCAACAGCTGGGTGACTGACAAGTGTGAGTAACAGCTGGGTGACTGACAAGTGTGAGTAACAGCTGGGTGACTGACACGTGTGAGTAACAGCTGGGTGACTTACACGTGTGAGTAACAGCTGGGTGACTAACACGTGTGAGTAACAGCTGGGTGACTGACACGTGTGAGTAACAGCTGGGTGACTAACACGTGTGAGTAACAGCTGGGTAACTTACACGTGTGAGTAACAGCTGGGTGACTTGCACTTGTGAGTAACAGCTGGGTAACTTACACGTGTGAGTAACAGCTGGGTAACTTACACGTGTGAGTAACAGCTGGGTAACTTACACGTGTGAGTAACAGCTGGGTAACTTACACGTGTGAGTAACAGCTGGGTGACTTACACGTGTGAGTAACAGCTTTGTAACTTACACTAAGGTGGACGGATCCGCCCCCAATCAAACACACCACAGCCTCTCACTCACCCACTCACTCATTTACTGTTACCCGCCAGCAACTTCTGAGACGGAACTGAGTGATGGTGATTAATAGTAAACTAACTCCACCATCCTAACAACACACACACACACACACTAAAAGGAACTTACTATCTTCTGTTATTATTTTTTTTAATCTATCTGAACTGCGTCAAAAAACTTATAGAAAAAAAAAATGACAAAAAAAAATTCCATTGACTGTCAGTTTGTGTGAATTATGTTGTGATGTTTCTCTCAGCCGCCTGTGTGGTGGGTGTCTCAGTGTGGTAAACAACACGCTGAGAAATATTGTTGCTGGGAGTATTATATTTGTGTGTGTATAAGTATTAGTGGTGAGAAATACAGTACAGATTGAGCGCTCTTGTTGAACCTGTGGAAATTAATATTGAGCGCCATGTGAACCTTTTGAAACAATATTGAACACCATGTGAACCGTTTGAAACAATATTGAACACCATGTGAACCTTTTGAAACAATATTGAGCGCCATGTGAACCTTTTGAAACTATTGAACACCATGTGAACCTTTTGAAATAATATTGAACACCATGTGAACCTTTTGAAACAATATTGAACACCATGTGAACCTTTTGAAACAATATTGGACACCATGTGAACCTTTTGAAACAATATTGGACACCATGTGAACCTTTTGAAACAATATTGAACACACTCTGAACCCGCCAGTGTTATGGACATTTGGGTTCATTTTAAACAACCCACGCTTGTTGTGAACTCTGTGAACCAAATTGAAAAGAGAGAATTGTGAAATTGAACCTGTACAGAAAGTTTTGAAAAAGATGTTATATATGGAAACGTGGATGAGTTAAAACAGAGAAATTACTTACAACGGAAAATTGGTTAAAACAGAGAAATTTGTAAATGAAATGTGAATTGAGTTATAACAGAATAATTATACAGTGAAACGTGAATTAGTTAAAACACATAAATTATTTAAAGAAACGTGAATTGGCTGAAATATTGATGAAATCTTTAAAGAGTTGCAACTTGAACAAATAAAAAAAAAGGCATTCCTATGTTGAAATACCGCATTACAGGATTTACTTGCAATAAGTGATATAAACTGGAGGTTGTGTTTGTAATTACTGATAATGATGATGATAAACCCGGGTTAAAAATGAGTTTGACGTGATTGAAACGTGTTAATACCACCTGGTGTACTGGTGGTGTGGGGGCTGTTAATACCACTTGGTGTACTGGTGGTGTAGGGGCTGTTAATACCACCTGGTGTACTGGTGGTGTGGGGGCTGTTAATACCACGTGGTGTACTGGTGGTGTGGGGGCTGTTAATACCACTTGGTGTACTGGTGGTGTAGGGGCTGTTAATACCACCTGGTGTACTGGTGGTGTGGGGGCTGTTAATACCACCTGGTGTACTGGTGGTGTGGGGGCTGTTAATACCACCTGGTGTACTGGTGGTGTGGGGGCTGTTAATACCACGTGGTGTACTGGTGGTGTGGGGGCTGTTAATACCACGTGGTGTACTGGTGGTGTGGGGGCTGTTAATACCACGTGGTGTACTGGTGGTGTGGGGGCTGTTAATACCACCGGGTGTACTGGTGGTGTGGGGGCTGTGAATACCACCTGGTGTACTGGTGGTGTGGGGGCTGTTAATACCACCTGGTGTACTGGTGGTGTGGGGGGCTGTTAATACCACGTGGTGTACTGGTGGTGAGGGGGCTGTTAATACCACCTGGTGTACTGGTGGTGTGGGGGGGCTGTTAATACCACGTGGTGTACTGGTGGTGTGGGCGGCTGTTAATACCACCTGGTGTACTGGTGGTGTGGGGGGGCTGTTAATACCACGTGGTGTACTGGTGGTGAGGGGGCTGTTAATACCACCTGGTGTACTGGTGGTGTGGGGGCTGTTAATACCACCTGGTGTACTGGTGGTGTGGGGGGCTGTTAATACCACGTGGTGTACTGGTGGTGAGGGGGCTGTTAATACCATGTTTGTATAATAGTGATCAAGATGTTTATATGTGACAACAGAAACTAAGTCCATAAATTCTTTCTTATTTATAAAAAAAAGAACCACTTGTGGCCCCATGTTCTAGCCTGTAGTGAGGAAGGGAAATATTTACAGAGTTAAACATGTGATTCAGAGAGTAAATAGAGAGTGTGAGCCTTGAGGGGGAGGTGGGAGGGAGGGAATGAAGAAAGGTGGGAGGGAGGGAATGAAGAAAGATGGGAGGGAGGGAAGGAGGGAATGAAGTAAGGTGGGAGGGAGAGAAAGAGGGAATGAAGAAAGATGGGAAGGAGGGAATGAAGAAAGGTGGGAGGGAGGGAGGGAATGAAGAAAGGTGGGAGGGAGGGAAGGAGGGAATGAAGTAAGGTGGGAGGGAGAGAAGGAGGGAATGAAGAAAGATGGGAAGGAGGGAATGAAGAAAGGTGGGAGGGAGGGAAGGAGGGAATGAAGTAAGGTGGGAGGGAGAGAAAGAGGGAATGAAGAAAGATGGGAAGGAGGGAATGAAGAAAGGTGGGAGGGAGGGAGGGAATGAAGAAAGGTGGGAGGGAGGGAAGGAGGGAATGAAGTAAGGTGGGAGGGAGAGAAGAGGGAATGAAGAAAGATGGGAAGGAGGGAATGAAGAAAGGTGGGAGGGAGGGAGGGAATGAAGAAAGGTGGGAGGGAGGGAAGGAGGGAATGAAGTAAGGTGGGAGGGAGAGAAGGAGGGAATGAAGAAAGATGGGAGGGAGGGAAGGAGGGAATGAAGAAATATGGGAAGGAGGGAATGAAGAAAGGTGGGAGGGAGGGAGGGAATGAAGAAAGATGGGAGGGAGGGAAGGAGTGAATGAAGAAAGATGGGAGGGAGGGAATGAAGAAAGGTGGGTGGGAGGGAGGGAGGGAAGAGGGAATGAAGTAAGGTGGGAGGGAGGGAGGGAAGAGGGAATGAAGTAAGGTGGGGGGGAGGGAAGGAGGGAATGAAGAAAGATGGGAGGGAGGGAATGAAGAAAGGTGGGTGGGAGGGAGGGAGGGAAGAGGGAATGAAGTAAGGTGGGAGGGAGGGAGGGAAGAGGGAATGAAGTAAGGTGGGAGGGAGGGAGGGAAGAGGGAATGAAGTAAGGTGGGAGGGAGAGAGAAGGAGGGAATGAAGAAAGGTGGGAGGGAGGGAAGGAGGGAATGAAGTAAGGTGGGAGGGAGAGAAGGAGGGAATGAAGAAAGATGGGAGGGAGGGAAGGAGGGAATGAAGAAAGATGGGAGGGAGGGAAGGAGGGAATGAAGAAATATGGGAAGGAGGGAATGAAGAAAGGTGGGAGGGAGGGAGGGAATGAAGAAAGATGGGAGGGAGGGAAGGAGTGAATGAAGAAAGGTGGGTGGGAGGGAGAGAAGGAGGGAATGAAGAAAGATGGGAGGGAGAGAAGGAGGGAATGAAGAAAGGTGTGAGGAGGGAGAGAAGAAACACCAAGGAGTCATACTATTGGATAAAGTGCCGGTGGGGGGGGGTGTTGGCAGTAGTAGTGATGAGGACACATGACCCCCCCCCCCCTTCCCGCCCCCTGCAGCTGTGGTCGTCGCTTCCCTCACTGGCTCTGATGTCATGACTAGCACACACACACACACACACATCTGTCTCATTAAGAAGCACTAACGAGAACCATTAAGACTAAAGCGAGTAGATTAGTGTTTAAGAAAGACAAAAGAAAAAAACAAATACCGACTTCAGGAACAATGTATTTAAAAGAAAAACCAAAAAACAAAGAAAAAATTCAGAGTGACTTTGGGAACTCTTGAGTGTCTTGTACTCTTCTTTATCTTCCTCGAGTGCATGTTAGAGAGTGCCTTTACTTTCTGGGTTTATTTGAGTGCATTGTCTTCTTCTTTGAGTGAGTTCATTAAAGTGTCTAAAGTACAACAATCACGCCATCACAATCACCAACACTATCTCCCAACCACTACAATCACCCTACCAACACCACCACCCCCCCTCCCCTACAATCACCAACCACGTCCAACACCAAAACCACCACAATCACTATCTCCACTACCACCACCAACCACTACAACAATCACCACCCCAACTACTACCACCACAATCACCATCTCCACCACCCCCACCACCACCACCATCTTGCTCACCTGGTAGGTAGGTAGGGAGTCAGGTGGGCGTTGCTCGTATAAGTAAATCTCAAGGCCGTCTGTCTCGGGTCGTGGGGCCTGTGAGCGATCAACCGTATATGTAGTAGGTGGGGGAAAAATCATATTGTCTTGTGTTGAAGCTGTGATTGTGGGGGGGGGGGGGGTGGTGGGGGAAATATGTGGGTTTTAAGATTGATCGTGGGGGGAATTTATATGGTGTTTAAGCTGATTGTGGGGGGGGGGGGGGGGAAATATGTGGGTTTTAAGATTGATCGTGGGGGGAATCTATATGGTGTTTAAGCATATTGTGGGGAAATATGTGGGTTTTATCGTCTCTTCCCTTGAACCACGAACCCCGAGATTCAAACTCGTGAACCCGAAGAAGTAGATTGATACATTATTTAGTCCATAAATGTTTTTGATTCATGAGTCTGAATCTCGGGGTTGGTGATTCAGTGGGAGAAGTGATTGGACTATTGTGGGTGACCTGACACGTTTGATGTTGATGTCCTTAATTGGGTAGTTAGGGTCAGGGGAGAACAGGTGATTGTTAACGAGACAGTGTTCCCGGAGGCCATGAGCTACTGTGTTCACCTACTGGGCCACCATCGATCACCTCGAGGTCCACAGGTGTGCCGCTGACTCGCTTCTGTAATGATTATAAACCTGTGTGTTGTTAGCCCCCCCCCCCCCCCCCCTGGCCACGCTACCTCACCTGGATGATAGAGCGTTTACCTGGTGCTCACCTTCAGGGTCTTGTAATTTATACCGTTGTCTCCTCTCCTTACCATCTGTAGCGTATGGAGGTATAACTTGACTGCTGAGGATGACTCGAGTGTGTGTATCATCAGTGTGTGGCATGGACGTGGCTTGAGAGAGAGAGAGAGAGAGAGAGAGAGAGAGAGAGAGAGAGAGAGAGAGAGAGAGAGAGAGAGAGAGACTGTGTGTGTAGTGTATAGCACAAGGCGGATGTGTGGTCATGCCTCCGCTATACGTCATAACTGATACCCGTGGCTTGGGCTGGCTGGTAAACACGGCAGCATCAGCAGTAAGTAATTCTCCTCAACGATCCGGTGATAAATACCCGGAGAGAAGCTGGTGGGCACGGATTGATGCCTCCCTGTGTTGTAATGGATGCTGGGGGAAGGGTGACGGGTGGGGGGTCATGGGTGAGCGGTAGGCAATGTAAATCCAGTGAGCGAGCAAGGGAGGCTGCATCATCATCCGCCCAAGACAGATCGCTGGCCGCCCGGGCTGACGCTAATGCAACTTATCTCCCGTGTTGATCTGTTGTCCTCCAGCATCCCGCGTTCTCTCCCCCCCCCCCCCCATCTCTCCCCTCCTCTCTCTCGTCTTCATCTCTCCCTCCTCTCCTATCTCTCCCACCCACTTCTTCCCCTCGCATCTCCCCTCTCTCCTCCCCTTCCCCCTTCCCCTAAATCTCGTTCTTATGTACTCCTAAATACCACTGACAGTCCGGGCTTCTTATACTGTAGTGACTTCTGTTGTGTGAGATGAAAAAGATTATATATTTTCTCTCTTACCTGGTGATTGTGGACACCTGGTCACTCAACAGGTGTATGTGCCTTTGGGGACTGTGTCCTACATGTGTCTCCTTAACATCTGTATCTCACTTTTGTCTCATCTGTTGCACTTTAATCGCTGAAACCTGTGTCGTACTGAATATAAATTAGCCACCTGGCCAATCAACAGGTGTACAGCACGTGCACCTGGGAATTATTTGGTTATGGTCTTCCCTAACACCTGTATCTCGTTATCGTTGCACCTGCCTTGACATATATTCACTCTATTTTCACTATATAGTTACAAGAATTTCTGAAACGTGAGTACAGGGGTGAATTTGGGTATAGAGTACAGGTAATGCTATTTAACCCCATGAGTATGATTACGATGGCAGCCCCATGAGTACGATGACAGCCCCATGAGTACAGTAAATTAACACATATATTTTCATTTTTATTCGTTTCTACTGTTAGAGGTTGTTTGTTTACACTCAGTTGAAGCGCGCGTGACTGTGCCTCGTAGGACACAATCTTGCTGTTGCCACACACACACACACACACACACACACAAAGACAGAAAGAAATAGAGAATGTGTGTGTGTGTGTGTGTGTGTAGACCACCATAACAAAAGCAGTATGGTGACCAACTTTGAACCTTTGCCTAATATTGTGGCACCTTTAACAGTGTTGTTCTTCCGGCAACAACATGGGGCCAAGACGTGCGGTGCATAGTGATGAGTTGGTGTGTGTCCAAACATGTGATGATGATGACCCGACACACACACACACACACACTGTAGCAGTCACCTTCCAAACACAAGTGACTCATCATCGTCATCCAAACACAAATGATTCATTATCATTCAAACACTTGACTCATCACCATCGAAACATATGTGACTCATGCCAGCTGACTCAAAGCCTTTGTGACTTGGGGTCAGATCCGTGCATTAATTCTCACCTTAATTGAACAAGCTCACACACACACACACACACACACACACACACACACACACACACACACACACATATATCCTTCCAATTATGGTCAGAGGCTAACTTAACGAGACATTCTAGAAGAGCAAGTATGTGTGTAGTGTGTGTGTGTGTGTGTCCTAAGGTCACTTGCATCAACGTATCAAGGTGATGCTGGTGGTAGGAGATCCGTGTGTATGAGAGAGAGAGAGAGAGATCATAAGTCACTAAAGAGTGAGGTGGAGCAGAAAGTGTTCAGTGTAGTATACGGAACACCTCGCCCAGCTCGGCCATCCATCAAGGTCACTACTGCTAGCTCGGTATGTGTCGGGGCCAGGTAGGTGTTCGGGCCGAGGTAGGTGTTCGGGCCGGGTAGGTGTTCGGGCCGGGTAGGTGTTGGGGCCGGGTACTCCAGCCATTAAGGAAATGCATTTTTCTTCCACGGGTGACTGGCTGCCTGTGTCGCTTTGTTTGGCCTACCTCCTACGGCCCACCTCCACTACCCCCTCTTCCTCCTCCTCCTACGGCCCACCTCCACTACCCCCTCCGGCCCACCTCCACTACCCCCTCTTCCTCCTCCTCCTACGGTCCACCTCCACTACCACCTCTTCCCCCTCCTCCTCCGGCCCACCTCCACTACCACCTCTTCCTCCTCCTATGGTCCACCTCCACTACCACCTTTTCCCCCTCCTCCTACGGCCCACCTCCACTACCACCTCTTCCTCCTCCTATGGTCCACCTCCACTACCACCTCTTCCTCCTCCTATGGTCCACCTCCACTACCACCTCTTCCCCCTCCTCCTACGGCCCACCTCCACTACCACCTCTTCCCCCTCCTCCTACGGCCCACCTCCACTACCACCTCTTCCCCCTCCTCCTACGGTCCACCTCCACTACCACCTCTTCCTCCTCCTCCTACGGTCCACCTCCACTACCACCTTGTTCTCCTCCTCCTATGGTCCACCTCCACTACCACCTCTTCCTCCTCCTCCTACGGTCCACCTCCACTACCACCTCTTCCCCCTCCTCCTACGGCCCACCTCCACTACCACCTCTTCCCCCTCCTCCTACGGCCCACCTCCACTACCACCTCTTCCCCCTCCTCCTACGGTCCACCTCCACTACCACCTCTTCCTCCTCCTCCTACGGTCCACCTCCACTACCTCTTCCCCCTCCTCCTACGGTCCACCTCCACTACCACCTCTTCCTCCTCCTCCTACGGCCCACCTCCACTACCACCTCTTCCCCCTCCTCCTACGGTCCACCTCCACTACCACCTCTTCCTCCTCCTCCTACGGTCCACCTCCACTACCACCTCTTCCCCCTCCTCCTACGGTCCACCTCCACTACCACCTCTTCCTCCTCCTCCTACGGTCCACCTCCACTACCACCTCTTCCTCCTCCTCCTACGGTCCACCTCCACTACCACCTCTTCCCCCTCCTCCTCCTCGCGGCCTTCATTACCAGCTGGGGTTAACCTTCCTCACCTTTAACGTGTAATACATAATAATAATACTCCAATGGGCCTTTTTCCTTGAGTGGTGAAAAGGTAGGTCTGTTTTGGGTGGGTAAGAGGGCTGATTTGGGTGGGTAGGGCGTGTGCCGGGGTTAGTATGCGTGACGGTTGGTGGCGTGTGTGGGGAGGGCGTGCGCGATGGTATTACTCACAGGATGGGCGTGTGGGTAGTGACATGGATCAAGAGCGCGTGTGTCAGGAGGGCGTGGGAACAATGGTGTAGGGTTCGTGGCACGCATATGATGACGTGTGGGCACATATACCCCACCACACACGTACGTACCACACGCCTCCCCCCACCCAGCTCATATCATCAAATGGGAGTGTTTCATGTGTCAGGTGAAAGCCGACGTGTGTGCGTGCGTGCGTGCGTGTGCGTCTTAAACTCTCACAACAAGGAAAATGCCTCATCATACCATGTGGTCATTGAAGGAGCCTTTTAAATCCTCGTTTTAAAGTGAATATGTAATTTTTTGTCATCAGTTATAATATATTTTTAACTTGACCATTACAGGAGAGAAAGTTTGAAAGGAATTATTGTATTAGTGTGGCATGAGCTGTTACTCTGAAGGAAAAGTGTTCGTGTACATTAAGAAAACGTATTTTGTTCAAAGTTCATAAAAGGAACAAATAGGAAATAAACGAACAGGAAATAGTGAACAGAGACGAATAGAAAACAGAACAGTTGAAAAGAGTCAAAAACATTAAGTATGTGAAGACCCAGATAGAAAAAAAATAACAGTATATTTTATCATTATTTAATATGAGGATGAGGTTGTGAAGACTCGGAGTGATGATGAACCAGGATGAACGGATGATGAAATCGCGTTCCATCAGTAACCTGGAAGACGCCTTTCTTCTTCGGAAGGTCATATACGTGTTGCTGGATCATGAAGGCTTAAGATAAAGCCTCTTGTTCTGCCGTGTGATGGTGTCTGAAGATGCCCCAAGGTGAGGCTGGCAGAGATATCGGAGAGTTTATGATCTCAGAAAGATCCGTCGACGGTAAGATCTGATGGAACGTAAGAAAGATCATTTGTTTTGCATCAGCTGCACATCACACACTATACACTCGTACTCTGGTTACCTCCCAGAGGAAGTCTTCAGGTAGACTGCCGAGAACCTGTCTACATGACGACGTGACTGGTTACTCCTACAGGTGCGCCTCCAGCCGTACAAGATGCCTCACAGTCCCATTTCTCGCACCGACAGCGGCTCCGTCTCCGCCATCAAAAACTTCCTCTTCGGCGGGGGGCTGGACACCTCCCGCTACCTGGGCGAGGACTCCGGGGGCGAGGCTAAGCGGGGGTTGAAGTCCCAAGTCTTCAAGAGCCAGATACTCAGATCTCAAGTCCTCAGACCTCAAGTCCTCAAGTCTCAGATTATCAAGACCAAGATTCAGAGGTGTCCAGAGTACAACCCGGGAACACTCGAGGAAGACGCCAACTTTCCAAATAACTTAAGACCTCTGAACACAGAGTCCAGTCAGGGGCAGAGTGGCCGGTCCCCTGTGACGAAACACAACAACCTGAGGTCCCCGAGTTTCCGGTCTCCAGGCAGTAACTTCAAGAGTAAGGATAAGACTTCGCCTCAGTATGGCTCCACGCCCAACTTGTCCTCTGATCTCCCTGAAGGTTGGACGCTGAAGGTTGGGATCCGGGCGGTTGGGACGGGCACATTGCCACGGAACTTCCACTCCGGGGATGTTAAACACCCTCGAGATGGCAGTGTCGGGGGGACTACAGCACTGCCCTTACCTTCTTCAGCCTCATCAGTGTGTTCCTCCTGTGCCCACATGAGCAACACAACATTCGATTCGGGTTTTCTGTCAGACTCCACTTACCCAGAGACAGAGATGACAGATTCTGCGGTGGACAGTAATGGAACAGAGGGCAGCACCTCCTCACCGTCGGAGGAGTGTAGACAGGGTAAAAAGTGTTACTCACAAGTCAGGGTGTTGCTGCATCAAGACAACCCGACTTATGGGTGCGTGGCTCAAGTCCCCTCGGCGTCCCAGGGTAAGGAAGGGACGCGGAAGGTGAGCAGCGTCACCCTCAAGATCGAGAATGGCCTCTTCGCCACCGTGATCAAGGACACCAAGACCCCTAAGGAAGGCCGGGGCAGGGACCGCCGGCCCCTTGACCTCACCTACCCCACGCTGCCTCCACCTCCGGGCTGTATCATTGTCAAGCGGCAGAGGCTGGAGGAGGAGGCGGGTGGAGGGTGGAAGACGGCCACCATGACCACTAGTGGCACCTTCCTGGCCAGGTGTGTCAAGATAGAAGACTTGTAAGTATTGTATTCTCTTTCTGGTACAACTTATCGAGGCTTTAAGGCTCATAACCTAACTGTTCTATTGTGCACCAGTATATAACTCACTGGGCAGAGGTTAGGAAGAGCGTGAAGGGTGGCCGTGAGCCAGACCCTGGGGGTCAGGTCACCCCCTCAACGGAATCTCAATAATGTTGCTGCTGTTGTTTATTTTTTTCATATTGTTGGTCTTATTTTAGTTCATTTGTTTATAATACAACATTTAAGGTAAATAATTTATTTCTTGATGTTGATAAAAGTTCAGTGAGGTTCCTGTAATTATCTATGTATTATTAGTTTAAGTAGTTATTGTAGATGTGCTGTAGTGTGATCAAGGATATGGAACTCCAAGTATTATTCATCAACTTAAATAATTAACTAATGTAGTTGTACAGTAAATTGTTGGCGGGTAAGGTGAAGCTGTGTTGTGTGACCAGACTACGGTGATTTATGGTCTGGGGAACTACCCGGCTGACTTAACGTTAGTGAGGACCTGAGTTACTCCTTGGTCAGTGTAGCCAGACCCAGTACAGGTGACACACAGTAACCAGTTGTTTAATAACACCGACAACTGTTTCATCGTCTTCTTGTAGTTGTTGACGGCTTTCCTTTAGTGACCTGGTTGAGGCAGCTCTCGTAGAGGCACTGTTGACTCCTCGTAGAGCTGCTTTTTATGGTCAGTAAGAGACAAAGAGGAGCGTGTACTACAGCGTGTGGTGGGGAGCACCTGGCGGGCGGCCAGCTGCTGGTGCAGGAGGTGAGCGCCCGGGTTAAGGCAGGCCGCGTCCCCTGGCTCCTGGGGGGTCTTACTGCCGGACGCTGGTATCTGGTCACACCTTGTGTTGGTCTGCGTGTACACCTCCTCCTTGTCACACCTGCCGGGGTCCTCCGTCCTGATAAAAACTTACCCATCATAACTTTGTCTGCTCACACCACCTGTGATCATCTGACTCCTGCCCCCTGGTGTGTCCTCCTTACCGCCCTCTACCTTAAGATAACTTACATTGTATTCACGTAAAGAAATATACTGCAAAGGTGTAGAAGATCACTTAACAATCCCAGGAAGAAACAGCGGGGGGCTCGTGTGTGTTGGCCAGGGTGTTGTGCTTCACCCACTGTTGAGTTGGGCCTCCCCTCGCGCGCCTGTTGTTCCACCTGTCGCTCCACGGGGCACCAGGGATTATGCTTGTACGGTGTTAAAACCAGTTAAATGAGAAAAATAATGTACTCGTAATTGTATTTTTTAAACATATGTGAAGGTTTTCAGCTGTAACTATGCTCTTGTGTTTTTAAATGTATCTGCTATGCCCTTACTATAGACCACTCTGTACTCTATAACGTAATAATATTAAAACAAACAAACACATAGATGCCTGTTTTACGAGAGTTCCAGAGCCCTTTAATGGACCTATCCCGACACTCTTGCTTGTATTACACACTTCATATCTCTCTTAACTTCTTGGCTAAATTGACTTGCAGTGTTGGTCAGGTGTTTATAATTAACCTGTGTACCCACTTACCACCTCAGGCATAAGACACAGGACAATACCATCTACACAAAGACCCATAGTGTGTAACGATATCAGTCGGGTC
Source organism: Homarus gammarus (assembly GCA_958450375.1). Taxonomy (NCBI): domain Eukaryota; kingdom Metazoa; phylum Arthropoda; class Malacostraca; order Decapoda; family Nephropidae; genus Homarus; species Homarus gammarus. Next base: position 5,547,990 of record CAUDMG010001775.1, read on the forward strand.
TTGCTGGCTAATGTACTGTATATAGAAAGATGTTGTTTGATAGTTGAGGTCATTTGGTCAGGTGTGGGGAGGGGGGGCGTGTGTTATTCTTTCTCGTTGTCGATTTGTTGTGTTGGAGGGGTGAAGACAGGGTGGTTGGTGTGTTGGAGGGATGAAAACATGGGTGGTTGGTGTGTTGGAGGGATGAAGACATGGGTGGTTGGTGTGTTGGAGGGATGAAGACATGGGTGGTTGGTGTGTTGGAGGGGTGAAGCGTTGTGAGGTGGGTAAGATGGAGGTTTGGTGTGTTAGAGGAATAGAGGGTGGAGGGATGGTGTGTTGGAGGGATGAAGACATGGGTGGTTGGTGTGTTGGAGGGATGAAGACATGGGTGGTTGGAGGGTTGAAGACATGGGTGGTTGGTGTGTTGAAGACATGGGTGGTTGGTGTGTTGGAGGGATGAAGACATGGGTGGTTGGTGTGTTGAAGAATTGGAAGACACGGGAGAGGAGAATGAAAAAAATAATCAATTTGTTGTTGGAAAAGGTGGCAGGAAAGAAGGCAGGTCCATCGTCGGCACAGGAGAGAAGGTGAGCTACCTGTGACTTGGTTGTATATGGCGGGAGCACCTGTTATGTTAATTAAGGTGGCAGGCGGGCGTTGTCGGGTCAGTCTCAAGAGGTTAAACAGCGAGGATGATCACGGATGGCCCTTCGTCACATTGTTTTTATGGTACCACTTTTACTGACGGGAAATGTCAAAGTGTTGTCGGCCGTTTCCTCCCTCCCTCCCTCCCTCTCTCCTTCCTTCGACCTCGCTATGTGTGCCAATTTACACTCCTCTCTCTCTCTCTCTCTCTCTCTCTCTCTCTCTCTCTCTCTCTCTCTCTCATATATCAGGGTATAACTCCCCAAAATACACATCATCTCTTCCCCCCCCCTCTTCTTCTTCTCCTCCTCCTCTTACCCTTCCTTCTCCTTCTCTTCAATTCTCCTTATCATCATCCATCCTGTTACCTACTCCCCTGTACTCCATACCGCCCACTTTCACTACATCTTCAGTACCACACATTTCCCAGTACTCCACACCACCACGATACTCCACCCCCCATACTCCACACCTCTACCCCCATACTCCACACCTCCACCCCCATCCTCCACACCTCTACCCCCCATACTCCACACCTCCACCCCCCATACTCCACACCTCCACCCCCATACTCCACACCTCCACCCCCCATACTCCACACCTCCACCCCCCATACTCCACACCTCCACCCCCATACTCCACACCTCCACCCCCATACTCCACACCTCCACCCTCACTTAACCTCCTATTCACCGCCATCTCTCATTAAACACACACACACACACTTACTTACTTACTTACTTAAAGAGGATACCGTTAATAAATTAGTTTACCTGAAAGAAGATCATTAATTACCTGAGAATAAATTAGATGGCACACCTGTATTTGGGTTTGTAAGGTGAGAATCCATAAATAAGGAAACTAACAATATTGAAGGGTTTAAGAATGACCTGAAGATTAGACACCCTAGTTTATTTCACCTGATGATTAGACACCCTGATGCTACCTGAGGGTTAGGTTAGGTTTGGTTAGGTTAGGTTAGGTTAGGTTTACAACTATTTGTATACCTTAACACATATTTACACGGTGAATCTTGATAATGTTGTTGTAAGTAAGATTCTCAGGAGGAAGGGAGAGAGAAAAAAACATTACAGGGTCGTCCAGTAACATTTTAAACACACACACACACACACACACACACGGTAAATGGCAGTGTTCATTATCGTTCAAGGTTGCAATTGGATGAGAGGCGTTCGTTCAAATTCCGGCGTCGAGTGAACCTTGAACACGTTTGGTCTTCTTCTTATTCCTTATCATTCTTACTATTCTTACTCCTCCTTCTTCTTACGTCTTATTCTTATTCTTACTATTCTTATTTCTTCTCTCCTTCTTTCTTCATATTTTTCTTTTTCTGATTATTTTCCTTTTTCTTATTATTCTTATTGTTATTCTTCTTATTCTTATTCCTCACATTCTTATTCTGTTTATTCTTATTCTTGGTCTTCTTATTCTTATTATTCGTCTTATTCTGTTTATTCTTAACCTTATTCTTATTCTTCTTTTTTCTTATCTTCTTTTTTCTTATTCTTCTTTTTCTTTTTATTTTCCTTATTCTTATTATTCTTATTCTGTTTATTCTTATTATTCTTATTCTTCTCATTCTTATTTTTATTCTTATTCTTATTATTCTTATTCTTCTCATTCTTATTCTTATTCTTCTTATTCTAATTTTTCTTATTCTTCTCATTCTTATTATTCTTATTCTGTTTATTCTTATTCTTGTTATTCTCATTCTCATTCTTCATATTCTTATTATTATTATTGTTATTTATTATTATTAGTAGTAGTAGTATTCCTCTCCTTTCTTTTTCTTCTCCTTCCTCGTCTTCTTCTTCCTTCTCTCTCCTCCTCACTCCCAGACAGACAGACACAAAACATGAGAGGGAGGAGGTTGTAGCATCACAGTGGTATGTTGATGGCGTCTCGCGCGTTGATTTTTTTTTTTATTTTTTTAATTAGATTTTTATCGTTCTCTGTGAATGAGTCTTCCTCGTTTTCTATAGTTAGGTACGGGCCGTTTTTTGTGACGGGCTGTAATGATTGTTATTGTTGTTTTACTACTACTACTACTACTACTACTACTACTACTGATGATGGTGGTGGTGATGCTACAGAGAAGATGATGATAGTAATAATAATAATAATAAAGTCAATAATATACGTAACATCAACAAAGGTTCACTACACTCCCTTTGTTATCTCCGTAAAAAAAATATAATCAATTACCAGGATACTTACCACAGAAAAACATTTAAGAATTACAACATCTTTTTTCACCCTGGCGTAAAAAAATAAATAAAACTAATAAATAGATAAGTGTTCGCATTTTACCTCCCAGGACGATGGTATCTTGTTAATAATAAGTGTTTTAGTTTTACCCTTGATAGACAGAGTTCATTACCCAGGACGAACAAGATAGTCAAGTGTAATAATAATATTCTGCCTGGGAGCACAGTACACGCCTTGGGGTAACCTGGTGGTGGTGATGGTGGTGAACTGATGATGATGATGATGATGGTGAGGATAATGGTGGTGATGATGATGGTAATGGGGAAATACTGGGAAGAACTTGGCTGGTGTTTTGAGGTTACGATATAAGAGGTTGTGAGTCTCCTGTACTGTGAGATTAGGTTTGGTTTTAGTGATGCTAGTTTGTTTTGACGCCATAAAGGGTCCTGATAACGTTATCATTTACACCCAATTTATCGAACCAATTTTTAGCTCGATTTAACCTAACTTAACCTAGATTAATTCATTTCAACTTACCCTAACATTATTTAAACTGGGCTACTTAATCTTATGAAGGTTTTACGTAACCTAACTTAACACATACACTCTCTCTCTCTCTCTCTCTCTCTCTCTCTCTCTCTCTCTCTCTCTCTCTCTCTCTCTCTCTCTCTCTCTCTATTCTAAGCGAGGAAGACAAGAGGAAAACTAATCATAGGAATAAGGTGACGTAAAAAAAGAGCTATGGCCCTTGATATCCAGGGTAGCTTCACAGCCCATTGTTCGTGTCCAGGGTAGGTTCACAGCCCCACCTTGATGCCCAGGGTAGCTTCATAGCCCCATGTTCATGCCCAGGGTACGTTCACAGCCCCATGTCCATGTCCAGGGTAGGTTCACAGCCCCACCTTGATGCCCAGGGTAGGTTCACAGCCCCACCTTGATGCCAGGGTGGGTGATGGGGGGCACGGTTTTTGCGTAGTGATCTGTCCACTTTTACCTGTACGCTAAATGTCAGGGAGGGAGGGAGGACCCGGGAACACTCGCCCCCAGCCTCACGGAAGACCTACCTGCCTCACCTGTCCAAGGATGACCACCTCCCCCCCCCTCTCTCTCTCTCTCTGTCTCTCTCTCTCTCTCTCTCTCTCTCTCTCTCTCTCTCTCTCTCTCTCTCTCTCTCTCTCTCTCTCGTCCTCCTCCTCATGGGGGTAGTGGTGGTGGTGGGCAGGTGAATGTTGGCACCTCCTACTTAGTGGTTTTTCCTTGGTTCGTGCAAACTGCTGTAGGCGAGACACGATCTTGTCATGGGGAGGTGGTTGTGGGGGTTAGGACTGTGGGAGGGTGATTGTGGGAAACGTGGGAGGGTGTTTGTGGGGGGATGAGAGGGCGTGGGGATAAGGTTGGAGGATGCCTGAAGGGTGTTTTTTGGGGTGGGGGGCGTGGGAGGATGGTTGTGGGGGGTGAGGGAGGTGGGCGAGTGGTAATTGAGGAGGAGGAAGAGGTAGTCGTCCACACACTCAGTACTGGAGGGGACGTCGTGGTGTGTAGTCATCGAGAGTCACGAGCTGGGCGCCCTCCTGTTTTCCTTCCCTTCCCCCTCCCTCCCTCCCTCCCTCCAACCTCTCTCCTCTCCCTCCCTCCCTCCCTCACTGGGTCGCCCACCTGCTGGGTACTGACCGACAGTATCTGCTCCGAATATTGCAGCTGACCCACCCTTACCGATAACACTGTGAAGCAGAACTCTTATGGACCGTACTTGCATACTTGATTACTTACTTATATTTACTTGCTTACTAATTACAAACTTTTCTTGTTTACCTTTTCTTTTTCTTGTTTGCTTATTAACTTGTTTATTTATTTACCAACGTGTTTACTTGCGTGTTCACCTTTATTGCTGACACATATGACTAGTTGTACTCGGTCGATCTGGGGAAGCTGTTGAAATGCAAAGTCCACTCACATTCTGGCAATGGCGTACGGTGATTGGTAGGGTCCACAATAGATTGACCAGTCAGAGGCAAAAACAAGAACAGCCTTGCTCACCGTGACTGTGTGTGTGTGTGTGTGTGTGTGTGTGTGTAAAAAATTCAAAGGAGGGAGGGTGAGGAGGAAAGGAATAAAGATGCGGGGAGGGTGATGTGGACGAGGTAAGGCAGGGCAAGAAGAATGACAATGTCTTAAACACACACACACACACACACACACACACACACACACACACACACCGAGGCGACGTAACCTACTGTTGTTGACTGCACCCACAGCCTAGAGGTGCATTCGTGAGGTCCTGCTGTTAGGTTCTTGTATGTTGTTTGGAGAGAAAAGTCGACAGGGGTGTGTTAGATGTTGTGGGGTGGTGCTGTGGGCTTCTCTGGGGTGGTGCTGTGGGGTTCTCTGGGGTGGTGCTGTGGGGTTCTCTGGGGTGGTGCTGTGGTTTCTCTGGGGTGTTGCTGTGGGCTTCTCTGGGGTGGTGCTGTGGATTTCTCTGGGGTGTTGCTGTGGGGTTCTCTGGGGTGGTGCTGTGGTTTCTCTGGGGTGTTGCTGTGGGGTTCTCTGGGGTAGTGCTGTGGATTTCTCTGAGGTTTTGCTGTGGGTTTCTCTGGGGTGGTGTTGTGGAGTTCTCTGGGGGTGTTTCTGTGGAGGTCTTTGAGGTGGTGCTCTAGGCTTTTTTGGGATGGTGCTGTAGGCTTCTTTGGGGTGGTGCTGTCGGTTTCTCTGGGGTGGTGCTGTGGGCTTCTCTGGGGTGGTGCTGTGGGCTTCTCTGGGGTGATAAACAGTGGGAATTTCAGTGCATAGTAACGATTATTTTAGATTAGGTTTTGTAAGATTAGATTGAGTTCGGTAGGATTATGTGAGGTTAGGTTAGGTTGAGTTGGGTAGGGTTAGGTTAGGCTTGGTTAGGTTAGGTTTTTTGCATTGACGGTTTTCATTAATTTGTTCTTGTGTGATTATTTTGTCAGTTTGTATGTTGAGTCAGATGAGTTACGGTTGAGGATGGTGGTGACCTGACTGGGAGTGTGTACAGAAAGAGCCTCGGGTTACGTGAGTGACAGGTCCTCCCAGCTGCCGTACAGGTGTGTGTGTGTGTGTGTGTGTGTGTGTGTAAAGCATAGCCAGGATGTTTGTGACGTGCATCAGGTAAACACACATACACACACCAGTGAGGAAAACGTGTGGGTGAAAGTGATGGGTGGAGGTGAGTGTGTGTAGGTGCGGTGCGGCGGGAGGGCGGGTAAAGCAGGGATGGGTGGTCCTCTAGTTCCCATCCTGGTCCAGCGTGGTCCTGCCTGGTCCAGCGTGGTCCTGCCTGGTTCAACGTAGTCTTGCCTGGTCCAGCGTGGTCTTGCCTGGTCCAGCGTAGTCTTGCCTGGTCTTCACAATTGTCAGTATCGTTAACAATGTTGAGAGTTGGTTTTATCTTTCCTACATACACACTTATGTACACAACGAGTTTCTCTCCTCGAGTGAAAGATGTTTGGGGAGGATGCGAGGCGACACAGCTGGCTGTTCCTCCTTCGACACCCGCCTCGGTGACCAGCCTTCTGTATTGGAGCATCTTGCAGCCCCCGTCTACACTGTTTACAAGTGTATCTGTAGCAAAAGGTGGACCGACCAACACGGCGGCCACACCCTCGTTTGTGGGGCCTCCAGGGGATGGTAAACGAGACATAAATCTAATGACATCATCATGAGGAGTGTGACAACTGTGGGCTGCCCAGCACATAGGGAACCACAGGTCTGTATATCCGACAAGTGTCCAGATGGAATCATGCTTACCTCTTGGCAGGACGGTAAACAACTGGTGAGGGACGACACGTGTGCCTCCACCAGGGCGCTCACTGCACCTGCAGTGGGGACAGCAGCAAGCTCAAGGAGACGAACTACAGGAACCTGACCACGGATATCACGTGATCTCAATGGGATCAGAGGCCGTGGGAGGCTGGGGGCACCAAGGCCCTGAAGGAGTTGGACTACAAACTTACTGAAACCACCGGAGACTGTCATAATTAAGTAAAACATAACATCAGGCGGTAAAGGTGATGTTAACACGGAATACAGTAATGGTGGAGGTGATGGTGATGATAGCGAGACGAGATGCAGGCGGTGGTGTTGCTGATGGAGGGTGTGATAAGAGGTGGGAATGGTGGTGCGTGGTGATGGTGGTGGGTGGGGTTGGTGATGGTAGTGGTTAAGGGTGGTGGTGATGGTGGTGGTTGGGGTTGGTGATGGTAGTGGGTGGGAGTCGTGATGGTGGTGAGTGGGGGTCATGATGATGGTGGTGGTTGAGGATGGTAATGGTGGTGGGTGGGGGTGGTAATGGTGGTGGGTGGGGGTGGTGATGTTGGGTGGAGTAGCACAGCTGGGGCAAGTTGTCAAGGTTAGTTGGTTAGTGGTGGTGAGTAGGTGGTGGTGTGGTGAAGGAAGCCTGGTGTGTGTCCGCGCGCGCACTATAGGCCTGGATAAAACAAAAACAACAACGACAAAAAACACTAACTGGATCTCAAGAGCAAATATCAAGACAGTTAAGAAGGTCTATGGACTGTTAGGACAGTTATATATGGGTCTACGTTCGCCAGTTAACCAGCCAGTTAGTCAGTCTGTCTGTCGTTCTTTTTTAAGTCAGTCGTATCCGTCAACAGTCAATTAGTCAATCATTCGTTCTTAACACTCATTCTATCATTCTCAGTCACGAGAGAGAGAGAGAGAGAGAGAGAGAGAGAGAGAGAGAGAGAGAGCAGTCACTAGGCTAAGATATACCCCAGCCCAGGTGATCGGAGCCACCACACCTGTCTACCCACCTCCCTCCCTCCCTCCCGACGCTGACTAATGACGGCTGAGAGACAACAAAAGCTGGCGGGAAGCGTAAAGTGTTGGGGGGGGGGGGGGTGAGACCTCAGCTTAAACTTAGAGCATAACATGTGGGTACCTCTGCTTGAGAGAGAGAGAGAGAGAGAGAGAGAGAGAGAGAGAGAGAGGCTTGTAACTATGAAACAAGGTGATGCGGGTGTTTATTTTTAGAGAGAGAGAAAGGGAGAGATAAATGCAGGATTAGAGAGAAAAAGAGAGAGAGAGGGGGGGGGGGGGGCAGAAGCACTTACCCACAAAACGACGTGTGAGACAGACATGAACCAACAGTAAGTAAACAAAGCAGGAAGGGGGGGGGGGGTAGACAGCCTCCTGGTGCTCGGGTTTACAAGTCTCCCTGCGCTTGTAGATGACTATCACGGCCGATTTATTATTCAACGGCGCCACATACCTGCTGAGGGAGAGAGAGAGAGAGAGAGAGAGAGAGAGAGAGAGAGAACTGGAGGGAGAGGAGGGATGAAACAGAAATTGAGTGAGGGAAGAGGAAAGAGTAAGGAAGGTGGGTGAAGGAAGAGGAGAGGGAGAGAGAGTTGTCAGGTCGGTTGCCTCACCTTGATGTTAGCATGACACCCTGGCTAGTTCGCCCTCCCCCTCCCCCCCCCCTCTCCTCGCTGTCTTCCTTAACTCAGGGTGTCTATAGTTTTATTCCTTCCAACAAAGCGGATGAAATATAATGCTTCAATAATAATAATAATAAGAAGAAGAAGAATGAGTAAGAACAACAAATTAATAATAATAATAATAATAATAATAATAATAATAATAATAATAATAATAATAATTGCACACACTCATGACATAAGCTCTTAGTTTGGGCAGATAAGGAGCAACACACACACACACACACACACAGAAGGAAGTATCATAATATTACATTAGGTGAGACAATGTTGTATTTACCTTTATGGTCTAGGGGGAGTGAGGTGCCGTGTTGTTGTTGATGCAGTTGTTGTTGGTTTTGTGATGTTGTTTTTAGTATTTTTGTTGATGTGGTTGTAGTTGTTGTTCCTTTTTTAATTGTTTTTTTTTTACTATTTTTTTGTTTTATTTTCATTATATTTGACGTTGTAGCTGTTACTGTTATTGTTATTATTATTTTCATTAGTGTATTATTATTATTTTTATCATCATCGTTATTATTATTTATATTATTATTTTATTATTATTATTATTATTATTATTATTATTATTATTATTATTGGGAAAGAAAATAATCTTATTCGTTGCCTAAAAGTCGATTTCTTTTTTTACCTCATGGAAGTTCTTCAGGTGTAAAAAAAGGTTAATTAGTAAAATGTAAAATAAGTTGATGTGTTTTCCGTGGGGTTAGGTTAGGTTAGTCTGGGGACGTTGGGATTGGGTCTAACTCCCTGCCTCGCTGGGTCCAGGGTCGCTTGCTTGTAATCTGGGTATGTGTAGGTTGTTCAATACCCGCCTTTTCTGACCTTATGTTGGTGGTTTGGTGTTTGTGAGGGAGAGAGAGAGAGAGAGAGAGAGAGGTTTGGTCATTATAGTTTTGTTTCTATCTGGTAGTGGTGGTGCTGACGATGGTGGTAGTGGTGGTGTTGATAGTGGTAGTAGTGGTGATGGTGATGATAATAGTGATAGAAGCGATGGTGGTAGTGGTGGTAGCAGGTGTCGTACAGCTCCCCCCCCCCCCCTCGCCTCGTGACCTACAGGTGACCCGCGACACAACTTTCCACCACTTGGTTGAAACACGGCAAAAACTGCACTCCGAGGCGGGTCAGTGTGTGTGTGTGTGTGTGTGTGTGTGTGTGTGTGTTATCTGCGTTTAATCAGCTCTTATGTGTGCCTCTCCTCACCTGACTGCTGGATATTTAAGCTGGCGAGGGACCTTTATTTTAAAATGTGGCATTGAATAACACCAAGTAATAAATATAACTCCCTTTACTTAATTATTCTATGTAAATAATCTACGTCATAGCCATCAAGGTGTGGCAATAACCCCCTCCCCCCCCCTCCCATCACCATCTCCCGGGTCAACAGGTAGGGCGAGTAGGACTGACCCCAGGTTATTGAGCCAGGTCACGGGGTGGTCATCAAGGTCACCTGGAGATGGCAACACTCCCTCGGGCTAGTCACAGATGCCACACACCTCCACACATGCATATACAATACACACATACTCACACACACACACACACACACACACACACACCTATGTTGGTATTTACAAATCAGGACCCACCGTGTTTGGCAGGGTATTGCGTGGTAAGGAGGCGGTGGCGGCGTTCAGCAGGGTGTGGCAGGGGTCCCTTACGAGAGGCGGACCTGGCTGTTTTGGGCGTTGCAGGGGTGGATTGGATAGGTTAGGGGTGGGTTGGATAGGGCAGGGGTGGATTGGATAGGGTAGGGGTGGGTTGGATAGGGCAGGGGTGGGTTGGATAGGGTAGGGGTAGGTTGGATAGGGCAGGGGTGGGTTGGATAGGGCAGGGGTAGATTGGATAGGGCAGGGGTGGATTGAATAGGGTAGGGGTAGATTGGATAGGGCAGGAGTGGGTTGGATAAGGTAAGGATGGGTTGGCTAAAGCAGGGGTGAGGTAGAGGAGGTGTGTGGTGAGGTACAGGTGTGTAGTGAGGTGCAGTTGTTTGGTGATGTACAGGTGTGTGAATGTAGCACAGGTGTGTGGTGACGTACAGTTGTGGTGAGGTACAGGTATAGGTGTGTGGGTGTAGCACAGGTGAATAATGAACAGGTCTCAGGTGAGTTATGAAGGCTGATGCCCCACCTGTAGCTGGTGTCTTGATAATGACCACTGACACCACTGCCCACGGTGATGCTGACGGCCAGACCCACAGGTAGACCCACGAGCAGACAGAGATACCCACAGGTAGACAGACAGACCCACAGGTAGACAGATAGACCCACAGGTAGACAGATAGACCCACAGGTAGACAGATAGACCCACAGGCAGAAAGGTCAGCTGGTGCTCACCCCGGGAACCTGTTTGACTCGGGGCGACCCTCCACCTCCGGCCGGCACGAGTAACGGACACGTGACCCCTCTCTCCCCTCACCCTCCCTCTCACCCCTCTCACTATCTCCTCTCGTTCTCTTCTCCTCCCCCCCCTTCTCTCTCCTCTTTCCCTTTCCCCTACCTCTTTTCTCTCTCTCCCTCTCCTTTTCCCTCTTCTCTCCCTCTCCTTTTCTCTCTTCTCTCTCCTGTCCTCTGCCCTCCTCCCTCCTTCTCCTCCCCCCTCTCTCCTTTCTCCTTCTCTCCCATCTCCCTCTCCTTTCTCTTTTCCTCTCCTCTCTTCTCCCCCTCACTTTCTTCTCCTTCCCACCTCTCCCTCCCTCCCATCTGTTTTCGTTCTCTCCCTCTCTTTCCTCTCCTTAAGGGAATGCCCCATATTTCACCTACGTTCATTAAAACCTTTATTTTACAGCTAACCATTTCAAGTCTGTAGTTGTTATAAATACGATAAGCTTAACCAGCTCTTGATGACGTCACACTTCCTCTGATGACGTTACACTTCTGATGACGTCACACTTCTGATGACGTCACACTTCACCTGTCGTCAAGGTCACTCGTGATTAATGTAGCCCCCCCCACCTCCCCCTGTGACCTCTTACCTGTTGACCTGAGTTATGATAGGTGATCTTAACTTGAATTAGGTCAATTATACCTACACCAGTTCCCATTCTTCATAGGTCACACCCATAGTCTAATTCTGGGGTCCATTGGGTTTTTTTTATGGGGTGGCTTAGGATTTGGGGCCCACTTGGACATGTGGATCACTAGAACTTGGGGCCCACTGGAACTTGGGGGCCATTTTGACTGGAGGAGGAGAGGGGGGGGAGAGGGTTGACTGGTCTTACGTAAATAAAGACTCATGATTAATGCACCAGAGCGTGATTGGTATCTTACAACCACGCCCCCTCTCTCTCTCTCTCTCTCTCTCTCTCTCTTTGCTCTCAATTTCTTGCTTTCTTCTTACTCCCAATTCCTTCCTTCCTTCCTTCCTTCCTTCCTTCCTCTTCCTGCCCTGTTCTGGAGGAAATTGGAGAGTGGCAGGAGAGAGTAGAATGCACTATCTGAATGAAAAAGTGTGGGGTGGGGGAGAGGGGGTATGGGGGGAGGAGGTAGAAGGTGGGGAGGGAGGGGGTAGGGAGGGAGGAGGTAGAAGGTGGGGGAGATAACCGTTTTCTGTGGTGGGAGGCGGCGTGAAAGGTTTAGTGGTGTGACCGTAGAGTTCATCGTAGCCCAGAGAGGTCGTTTGTCAGGGAGGGTTGTGTGTGTCTTACGATGTGATAATAATAATGATGATGATGATGATGATGAATAGTATTAATGATGATAATTTTATTTCGGAAATACATGTATTCATGGTATTAAAGCAGACAGATTTTATGAGTCAGATCTATCAAGGACATGAAGTTAACTTATAGATATGAACGAACTTAACCTAACATGACCTAACCTACGTAATTAAATCAACTCTTGAGATTGTAAGGTTTGTTTGGTTCGGTTTGAGTTGTAAAAGAATTTCACAGTAAAACAAATGACGTCTGTGTGTATCAGTTCAAGGCGTAAGTTTCTCTGCCGTGTGTGTTTGTGTAGTGTACGATGAGTGATTTATTTATACTATTTACTGTAAGTTAATGTGTTGAGGAAAATATTTATGTACCATTACTTTCCATAATGTTTCTCTTTTATAGGATTTAAGTTGTCGATGATGAGTAGTGTTGCAGTAGATTAATGTGTTGTGTTGTATTGCAGGAGCAGCCGTGACACAGGGGAGGACAGCCGGGGTGATGCAGGGGCCACCCGCCAGGCTCCTGAGAGGCGGGAGAGTGGCCGCTTCCCGTCGGCGGCGCGCCTCCTGCGGTCTCTCGCCCGCAGCCGTGACGATGACTGTGGCGGGGCTCGACCCAGGGACACCTCAGAGCCTAGACTCACCCGCTCTAACCCTCACTACCACTCGGAGGGTAAGGGCCTCAAGAAGAAGAACAACTGGACCTCCGAGCGTGAGCTGAACAACTCGGCGAGTCCAACACACAAGGAGCGCAGCCACAGCTTCTGCGAGAAGACCAACACCAAGCGTCGCTACTCCTACCACGACAACAAGATGCTGAGGGAGGAGGCCCGGGCACGTCTTGACCGCCAGGACGACTCTTGCTCACACATGGAGGGCTCCAGCCCCACCCTCACCAGTGACCTGACCCCGCCCTCGCCCCCCACGCCCACACCCTCCTCAACTGCCTCCCCACATTCACCTTCGCCCGAAAATCTGAGCGAGAATATTTATGAGAACTTGCCAGCTCATATAGGCAGTAGTGAGTTAGTTATGAACGGTGGGGACCTTGGCGTGAGTCACGGTGCTCCTGAAGGTAGTGTGATAGAGGCTCACACGAGGCCACTAGACCGAGGGGAGCGTGAGAGGCGCTCCGTGAGGAAGTTAACTAAGGACTCAGGGTACGAGACCTCGCCCTACAGTGAGAGTGACTACGCCAACATTGACCTTTACTCTGACGCGGACGGTGACGGTGATGACGTCACACTGGCACCCGAGTCTGAGCTGGCACCTCCCTCACCTCTCCTGGACAGTGCCAACCCCGCCCCCTACACCGACCACCACACCGACCCCGCCCATCACACCGACTTGCCGCACCACCTCACTCCCAGCAAAACAAGGTAAGTGTCCGTGAAGCACCTGAGTGTGTTGTGATGGTGGATGACTTATGGACCATATGGGTGTAAATTATACTAAGGTAAGTGCCCTGATAAACACATTTTGTTTATTATTCCTTCCGCTGCATAGGCCATAGAGCGCCCCCAGTCGACCCAGCTGCTGAATCGGTACCCTATTTACAGTTTGGAAATGAAAGACAGTGTAGAGTAATGACAGCCACAGTAACTCTCTCTGAGGTGGAGCTACACTGTCAGGCCTTCACGTCACGTTTCTCACACTCACTTTTAATGTCATAATAAAATAATTTTCCCGTAATGATGGACGAATTTTGATGATTATGTGTTCGTGCGCGCGCGTTGTGTATCTGTGTGTCTGTGTCTGTCTGTGTGTGCGTGTCTGTGCGCGCGTGTCTGTGCGCGCACGTAACAGCCTGAATAACTCAGTACAAAGGATTTATTGTTGGTAATCCTGTATCATGACAATATAAATAATCCTTGATGGTAGGTGATAAGTGAGACCGATAACAGAGATAAAGGTGTGGACTGATAAGGCATGAGGTATCCCTGAGCGTAGCATCGCCACTGTGTTCACCTGTATGGGCGAACACCAGTCTCCTCTTGTTTACGTTGTAGCCCAGAGCCAGGTGCTGTGTTGGTCGCTTAGTAACCCGTGTTGGTGGTTCTCTCACTGCATGGGTCGTTTATCTTGTGAATGAAGCCGTGTGGATAGAAATTTATATACAAATTCATGGTATCTGTGAAGAGGAACAGCCACAGAATAACGCGATTTAATGTGAATGTTGACCTAAGGGATGGAAACGCTATACAGAGTTGAGTGTTAGCGTTCTGTCGGCCTGTCCGGAAATGCGAAATTGGTGAAGAATGTGACGTGTGATGGGAAACAAAGAGTGATGTGACGGGTGACGAGGAAAAAGGAGTTGAATGAGGCTCATGGCTCCTGATGTCAAAACGAATCGAGTGTGGTTCGTGTGGGATAGCGTGTGTGCGTAATTAGATGCGAATACTAACAGAAGAACAAGCAAGAGTGGACCATGTTGAAGTGGAGGTACAACAGAAACAGCGTCCAACTGCGCCTCAACAGTACCCGAGGGAGGCGACCCAGGTCCTTGATGGAGTGTGGCTGTAACAGGTAATGTGTGGCACTTGCGTCAGCCACCCCCCCCACCCAGGTCTTTCCAGGTCATTGTAGTCTTAACCTCCTTTGAATAACCGTGAAGCCCTGGATTTTTGGTTCCTCACTGCATCCCTGGCCCGGTCACTCCTCGGGTACTTCACTGCACCCCTGGCCCGTTCACTCTTCCGGTCCCTCACTGCACCCCCGGCTTCTACCTCCCTCCACATCAGCCAATCATCACAAACCACAAACACAACCGATAACAACATTAACTTAGACACAATAAACTACCTGCTCTTATTCCCATCGTTGGTAATGGTAAATAAATAATTAAGGGATAACAAGAACTCAGGTAATTCTCGTTAGTGGATTTATCTTATCTGTTAACGAGGATTGATGGTCGACTTCCGTTGGTGTGTGTGTTGGAGATGTTCCTGTGTTGACTTCTTCCTCACCACGGCACCTGGTCAGTCAGTCAGTCAGTCAGTGGTGCTGTGATTAATTGTTTTATCTCACCTTGATTTTGTTCGATTGGTTGGGTTAAGTTAGGTTTTGTTGAGTTGGGTTAGGTTATTTTGACCCACGACAGACGTTTCACACACACACACACACACACACACACACCCCTACCTGGTTGCTGACAAACTTATAACCAGGGAGCCGCCATTATCAGCTCGTGACAACTACAAGTGTTTTATTGAGAGAAGCGCTAACATGCTAGAGAGAGGGAGAGAAGAAGGGAGGAAGAGGTAAGAGGGAGGGAGATGGATAGAGAGCTCCCCTAATTTATGGAGTGACACCACATACTCCCTCTCCCCCTCTCAGCCCCCTCTCCCCCTCTCAGCCCCCCTCCCCCTCTCAGCTCCCCCCTCCCCCTCTCAGCTCCCCCCTCCCCCTCTCAGCTCCCCCCTCCCCCTCTCAGCTCCCCCCTCCCCTTCCTCCACTTGTCAATCTATTGCCTCCCTCCACCTGCCTCTCTCACCCCTCCACCTACTTGTCTGCTGCCTCTCTTATTCCTCCACCCCCGCATATGGATAGTGTGTTAACTCTCCCTACCTCGTGTGGATAGTGTGTTAACTCTCCCTGCCTCGTGTGGATAGTGTGTTAACTCTCCCTACCTCGTGTGGATAGTGTGTTAACTCTCCCTGCCTCGTGTGGATAGTGTGTTAACTCTCCCTGCCTCGTGTGGATAGTGTGTTAACTCTCCCTACCTCGTGTGGATAGTGTGTTAACTCTCCCTGCCTCGTGTGGATAGTGTGTTAACTCTCCCTACCTCGTGTGGATAGTGTGTTAACTCTCCCTGCCTCGTGTGGATAGTGTGTTAACTCTCCCTGCCTCGTGTGGATATGTGTTAACTCGTGGGTGGATTGTCAACCACGTTAATTGTTATTTATCATGGGTGGATAATTTACCATTTTAACTTTTCTAATCCGTGGTAAATACCTTTCTTATACAGAGAGAGAGAGAGAGAGAGAGAGAGAGAGAGAGAGAGAGAGAGAGAGAGAGAGAGACTATGGCTCCTCTTGCGTGTCTATAGCGTGTCCTTATCCACGTGTGTCCGGGGGAAGGGAATCAAATGGGGAAGGACTTGTTAATGTGTGTGTGTGTGTGTGAGAGGTCCTATATATACTAGAGAAGATAATAATGTGTGGTAAGACAGACACACACACACTGACATAGACAAAGACATGTGTACATTAATATAAACATACATAAACAAATATTAATATACCTCCCTTTAACATCTCTTATATATTCATTTATTTACAATACTTCATCGAATCATTTCCCTAATAAACGTCACATTTTCTGGAGCTGAACAAATACATTATGACACCCCACCGTGGGCCCAACAGGGGGTAGACGGTGATAGTCGAGTTATCAAGGGGAGGAATCTGTCTAGAGGTCGTATTTGGGAGGTTGGTATATTGTCACTCCACGCGGTGCTCCTCCAGTGTGTGTGTGTGTGTGTGTTTTGTGTTGTGTGTGTGTGTTTTGTGTTGTGTTGTGTTGTGTGTAGTAGTTATCGGTGTTACTGTAGCGTGTGGTCTATAATGATATCTTTAGTCTAACGTAACCTAACCTAACCATCTCTTAGACCGCAGAGGTTCATTCATAACATTTAAGTGCCTACGTACGCGCACACACACACACACATACATGGAAGATATGGTCACACGCTACAAATCTAAACAAGGTCACTAAGAAATGTCATTAGTGTTTATGATAATTAATTCACTGATTGCACCCCCTTCCCGCTTGAGTTATTACAAGTGTGAGACATGACGGTAGGTGGCTCTCAAAGGTCAAGTGTGAGGTGGAGGTGGACGAGCGCCAGGTGGTAGGGGGAGAGAGAGGGTCATTCTAGGTCAACGCTAGGTGATGCCGGCGGCCAAGAGTACCTAACACTTAAATCTCACCTGACCTCCAAGCAAGCGCACACACACACACACACATTTGTTTCACGGCGGAGGATCACGATACAAGCGAGCGCAAATTTGAAGGGGGGGGGGGGGAGTAGTGAGGAAAAGGGGGGAGGAAAGGAAGGGAAACGCGTTTGTGTGTGGGTGAAAGGAGAGGAGCCGCTACCCCCACAGTATACATGTCACGTGTGTGTGTGTGTTTGTAACGGAGGGCGCCCATCACCTGCCATTCTGTCTGCCTCGTGTTGGGCGAGGGAAGACAGTTTAGGTGGGCGTGGCGGTCGGGTAGGTGGGGGGGGGGGGGGGAGGGAAAATTATGGCGTGGGTGTGTGGGCGTGGTGGGTGGTACACGGATGGGCGTGGGCTGAGGGGTAGTGGACACACCATAAATTATGCAGGTTGAGGGGTACCACCACCTACTCCTCCACCTGCTCTTTGTTCTACGGCCTCCTTGACGGTCCGGTCCGTTACTCCCCCACCCGTCGAGTCAAGACAAGGTAGGGGGGCAGAACCGGCTTGGACCGGGTATGGACCGAACCGGACCGAGGACGGGTTGGGGGCATCATCATCACCACCATCATCATCATCCACACTTGCCAGGGCTGGGAGTACCACAGTCTGCATTCCGGCGCGTGTCCCCCCCCCTCCTCCTTCCCCTCTTTCACCCCCTCCTCCTTCCCCTCCACTATTCCGCCAACTACGTTTCACCATTTCTCCAACTACCCCCGACCATTCTTCCACCAATCCCCCAATTCTCTCTCCTCCACCCCTCCTGCACGCCCCCTCCTTTCACCCCACATCCCCCATCTCCGCTCCTCCTTCTGTTACCCCTCTTACCCCTTCCATTCTCACACTTTTCCTCCCTCTCCTCCTCCTCGTAATTTCTTCTCCCTCCCCTTCCTACCTCCCTTACCTTCTCCCCACCACCTATCCTTTTTCCCTCTCCCCAATCTTCCTCTCCCAATCACTAGTCCCCTTCCCTCACCTCCCCCGCCCCTCACCTTCACCCCAATGATCGTAGGGAGGGGGGAGTCATGCTTGGGGTCTTTTGGTACCTTGAAAATTCAATTATGTGTCATGAATGGTCAGGATGACTGTGTGTGTGTGTGTGTTTTCTTTGGGGGAAGTAGGCGGAGGAATTGACCTTATCCACCCCCCCCCCTATCCCCCCTCCTTTTTCCCTCCACCCCTTACCTACTCAATAGGAGTGATTCAGCAGCCAAGGGTCAGCACTAATGCCCCTTTGTTTTGGCTGGTTATGACCTAACCGGACTGACCGAATCACACACACACACACACACACACACGTCCTCTCTCCCTCTCAGCCTTTTTTATTCTGCTATATACATCAATAATAATAATAATAATAATAATAATAATAATAATATGATAATAATAATAATAATAATAATAATAACTCATTTACGACACTGTACTTCATCAGGTGGCTGTAACTACTTGTTGCTGTAATTAAATTCTAGGCGTATAATTTACCTGTCCAGATAATTGCCACACCTGTCTACCTGAGCAAAAGAAAGTAAATATTGTCTCTATGGTTTGTTGATTAATGGCGTGGGAAAGTAATTTCCTCTGGAGAAATAAAAGTTTAAACCATCATCCTCAAAAAGTTTAAACCATCATCCTCAAAAAGTTTAAACCATCATCCTCAAAAAGTTTAAACCATCATCCTCAAAAAGTTTAAACCATCATCCTCAAAAAGTTTAAACCATCATCCTCAAAAAGTTTAAACCATCATCCTCAAAAAGTTTAAACCATCATCCTCAAAAAGTTTAAACCATCATCCTCAAAAAGTTTAAACCATCATCCTCAAAAAGTTTAAACCATCATCCTCAAAAAGTTTAAACCATCATCCTCAAAAAGTTTAAACCATCATCCTCAAAAGGGTTAATCCATTATCCTCAGCAAGAAAAAGGAATAAGAGGAGGAAGGGGAATAGGGGGAGGAGGAGAGAGGTTTTGAACAGGGCAAGGTAGATGTATCGCCGATTGCTGTCTCCTCAGTGAACTCAAAGGACTATTTTTCTTGCTCCCTAACCTAACCCTCCTCAGGTAACGTTAAGGTGGTTAATCATCAGGTGAAATAAACTGAGAGGGGCGGTGGGGGGCGAAGGGTGTGTAATCTTCAGGTGATTTCTATATTGTTCCCTCTATTCTGTGACTGTTTTGGCGTATCACCTCGCAATTTGGGGGCGGTGGTGGGGGGGGGGGTGTCAAGTGCCAGCAGCAGGTGAGGGAAGGAGAGGTGCCGTAGCCCATGAGGTCAGGTCAAGTCAAGAGGTCAGTGTTTTGAGAGCCAGGGTGCACCAGTCTCCAGGTGTAAAGGTGGTGCTGATTGGTTGTACACGTCATAAACACGTCTTGAAGTTTAAGCTGAAGATGAGGTAAAGTAGAGATTATTGTTGTTATTTGTTGAAGCTGGTGAGGGTAGGGTAGGGTAGAGGTGGTGGTGGTGGTGAGGGTAGGGTAGAGGTGGTGGTGGTGAGGGTAGGGTAGAGGTGGTGGTGGTGGTGGTGAGGGTAGGGTAGAGGTGGTGGTGGTGAGGGTAGGGTAGGGTAGAGGTGGTGGTGGTGGTGAGGGTAGAGGTGGTGGTGGTGAGGGTAGGGTAGAGGTGGTGGTGGTGGTGGTGAGGGTAGGGTAGAGGTGGTGGTGGTGAGGTGGGTAGCTGGTGGTGAGGGTAGGGTAGAGGTGGTGGTGGTGGTGGTGAGGGTAGGGTAGAGGTTGTGGTGGTGGTGAGGGTAGGGTAGAGGTGGTGGTGGTGAGGGTAGGGTAGGGTAGAGGTGGTGGTGGTGTGAGGGTAGGGTAGAGGTGGTGGTGGTGAGGGTAGGGTAGGTAGAGGTGGTGGTGGTGGTGAGGGTAGGGTAGAGGTGGTGGTGGTGAGGGTAGGGTAGAGGTGGTGGTGGTGGTGAGGGTAGGGTAGAGGTGGTGGTGGTGGTGAGGGTAGAGGTGGTGGTGGTGAGGGTAGGGTAGGGTAGAGGTGGTGGTGAGGGTAGGGTAGAGGTGGTGGTGGTGGTGAGGGTAGAGGTGGTGGTGGTGAGGGTAGGGTAGGGTAGAGGTGGTGATGGTGGTGGTGAGGGTAGGGTAGAGGTGGTGATGGTGGTGGTGGTGAGGGTAGGGTAGGGTAGAGGTGGTGGTGGTGGTGGTGAGGGTAGGGTAGAGGTGGTGGTGGTGGTGAGGGTAGAGGTGGGTGGTGGTGTGGGTAGGGTAGGGTAGAGGTGTGGTGGTGGTGAGGGTAGGGTAGGGTAGAGGTGGTGGTGTGTGAGGGTAGGTAGAGGTGGTGGTGGTGGTGGTGAGGGTAGGGTAGGGTAGAGGTGGTGGTGGTGAGGGTAGGGTAGGGTAGAGGTGGTGTGGTGGTGAGGGTAGGGTAGGGTAGAGGTGGTGATGGTGGTGGTGAGGGTAGGGTAGAGGTGGTGATGGTGGTGGTGGTGAGGGTAGGGTAGGGTAGAGGTGGTGATGGTGGTGGTGAGGGTAGGGTAGAGGTGGTGGTGGTGGTGAGGGTAGAGGTGGTGGTGGTGAGGGTAGGGTAGGGTAGAGGTGGTGATGGTGGTGGTGAGGGTAGGGTAGAGGTGGTGATGGTGAGGGTAGGGTAGAGGTGGTGGTGGTGAGGGTAGGGTAGGGTAGAGGTGGTGGTGGTGAGGGTAGGGTAGGGTAGAGGTGGTGGTGGTGGTGAGGGTAGGGTAGGGTAGAGGTGGTGGTGGTGAGGGTAGGGTAGAGGTGGTGGTGGTGGTGGTGAGGGTAGGGTAGAGGTGGTGGTGGTGGTGAGGGTAGGGTAGAGGTGGTGGTGGTGGTGGTGAGGGTAGGGTAGAGGTGGTGGTGGTGGTGGTGAGGGTAGGGTAGAGGTGGTGGTGGTGGTGGTGAGGGTAGGGTAGAGGTGGTGGTGGTGAGGGTAGGGTAGAGGTGGTGGTGGTGGTGGTGAGGGTAGGGTAGGGTAGTGGTGGTGAGGGTAGGGTAGAGGTGGTGGTGGTGGTGAGGGTAGGGTAGAGGTGGTGGTGGTGAGGGTAGGGTAGAGGTGGTGGTGGTGGTGAGGGTAGGGTAGGGTAGAGGTGGTGGTGGTGGTGGTGAGGGTAGGGTAGAGGTGGTGGTGGTGGTGGTGAGGGTAGGGTAGGGTAGAGGTGGTGATGGTGGTGGTGAGGGTAGGGTAGAGGTGGTGGTGGTGAGGGTAGGGTAGAGGTGGTGGTGGTGGTGGTGAGGGTAGGGTAGAGGTGGTGGTGGTGAGGGTAGGGTAGAGGTGGAGGTGGTGGTGGTGAGGGTAGAGGTGGTGGTGGTGAGGGTAGGGTAGAGGTGGTGATGGTGAGGGTAGGGTAGGGTAGAGGTGGTGGAGCGTTGGATTTTTGGGGTTCGTGTGTGGATTAATGGTGAGAAATCCGGTTTTAGATAAGGATTATTACGGTGGCTGGGTGTGGCGGTGGAGTTATGGGGGGGGGGGGGTGGTGTGACGGTGGTTGTGTCGGGGTGAGGGTGCCGATGTAAGGGTGAGGGTGTAGTGGGTGGCGGTGTAAGGGTGAGGGTGTAGTGGGTGGCGGTGTAAGGGTGAGGGTGTAGTGGGTGGCGGTGTTAGGTATTGTCGTCAGGTGTTGGTGCAGAAGGCGTGGGGGGGGGGGGGGAGGAGGAGGTACGGGAGACCCTGCTGAGTGCCCTAGCGATACCCCGCCGTGATACCCGAGGGAGGGGGGCCTACAGAGTAATTATGGGCCCTTCAGGTGGGTAGAAGAGTGATGTAAGGTGAGATAATAACCCTTCCACACCAGGTAATGAGGTAAGATAGGGAGGACACGCACACACACACACACACAAAGGCGGCCACAACCACGAGTAACGGTGGGTGAATTACAGGTGTGACAGTAAGTGGATGCATTAGTTTCCCCGTCCACAGGTACAGGTGTGGAGTGGTCAGTTCGGTGCTCCAGGGAGGGTTGAGGTTAAGGGGGGGGGGGGGGGTGGCATTAACCCTTTATGAATATTAAACACACTTTTGTTTATGTCTGTCTGTTGTCACGTTCGGGGTTGATGCTGCTCCCCCCCCCCCCCACACAAGTCCCTTCACCCTCACACTCACACTAGTGTTGAGTGTGAGGGGGGGGGGGGGGAGTCTGTGGTCTTAATCACTACTATTAAATGGTTAAATCCTGATCCATTTGTCTTGATGCTGTTAACTTCTTCTTCTTCTTCTTCTTATCATCGTTGTTGTCATCATCATCATCATCATCGGTGTGTTGCTTCACTGTCGCCTCTAAGGGGGGGGGGGCTGTATTGTGCTCCGCGGGGGTATCTTTAGGAAACCTGGACTTAGCGACATGTTTGGGGGGGGGGGGGTGTTGATGACGTGTGGGGGTGTTGATGACGTGTGGGGGTGTTGATGACGTGTGGGGGTGTTGATGACGTGTGGGGGTGTTGATGACGTGTGGGGGTGACGTGGGTTTCTTTTTATCTCAGCATCTTAGAGACTCGCACTATATGGCGTTGTATTTGCACTGACTCGAATTACCTAGTTTGGAGATACGTATTATTAACTACAGCATCTACTATACATAAGATAGTCATCGACAAAATAGGAATTCAATCTTGAGTCATCACCAATATGTATTAGTCATCATTAGTCATCACCAGGTGTTCTCTTAATAAGTCATCACCAACAGGTAGAGGGAGGGAGGGAGGCGTGATGGGGGATAGAGGAGGGGGAGGGAGGAGGCGTGATGGTGAAGGGAGGATAGAATGGGAAGGATGATGCATGATGGGGGGTAGAGGAGGGGGAGGGAGGAGACGTGATGGTGGGTGAGGGCGAGGTGTTAAAACTGTGAGGGGTGTATGATGGAGGAGGGGCCTTAGCTATCATCAGTGATCACCGCCCCGGGGAGAGAGGCTGATGGCGCCTTATAAAGGGGAGTGAGGGAGGAGGTAGGGATAAGGGGGGGTGTGAGGGAGGAAGTGGGGGTGGCGGGAGGAGGTGGGGGTGAGGGAGGAGGTAGAGATGAGGGAGGGGTATGAGGGAGGAAATGGGGGTGAGGGAGGGGGTTTTGGTGTAGGGGAAGAGGTATGGGTAAGGGAGGAGGTCGGGTGAAGGGGGTTCGAGAGGAGATGGGGATGAGGGAGAAGGTGGAGGTGAGGGGGGGGGGTGATGAGAGGCCATCTAGCGAGGCAGGTAATGAATATCAGACAATAACATACATCATCATTAACAACAATCCCTCCCCTCACCCCACCTCCTCATCTCTCCTCACCTCATCTCTCCTCAACTCCCCCTCCACCTCTCCTCTTCACCTCCCCCTCCAACTCTCCTCCTCACCTCACCCTCCACCCTTCCTCACCTACCCAAAACACCAAATTGAGATTACAACACACAGGTGAATCAGAAGCCTGTACAGGTGTTGTGGGGTGATTATCCTCGGAGTAATTGTGGTTAATTGAAGGACAGGTAGGTGTTAAGTATTGCCTCCTCAGGTGTGGTGGTGCTCCAGGTGTGCCGTGCTCGTCTGGGTGTTGTTTTTCACACGGGCAGGTATTTATGAGTTGTTGCTCTCATTAACGCCAGAGTGATTTTGATTGCGTTTACCTGAGGCAGTGTGATATTGATTATGTAATGGAGGATGACCTGGCTACCGTCTCCTGTGGTGGTGGTTAAGGCTTGTTAAGACACAGTATCTTCTTAAGGCTCTTCAAGACACAACCCTTAATATGGAGACGTCTTCAGCTTCACCTCGCTTCTGTCACACGTAAATAAAAGTTCTCTATTTGTATTCCTCCGTGATGAGATCAGTGGCATTTAATTAGATCAGGTAAGAGGTGTTTTGGTGTACGTTGACCAGTCACTATACGGAATATTCGGAACACAATGTATCAAAAAATTTTAATAATGGTAAAGGATGAAATTACTTTAATCTCTCAGTCATTTTCCCTCGACGGAGATGAACAAGACTCGGGTGATGGTCACAGAAATAGATCATCTTATACAGCAGGTGCACGTGGTTGGCATTTCCTGGGTTCGCTTAGTAAGGTCGAGGCGTAAATTCCCCAGGCGTGATCTAGGTGTGTGTGTGTGTGTGTGTGTCAATGATGAAGCAATTCAACACAAAATCAGATATGCATCTCAAGCCTTTGGCAGACTCCGTACCCGTGTCTTCAGCTGTAGGAACTGAAATTATCTATAAAGTTGCACGTATATCGAACAGTGATCCTCCCCACCCTGCTGTATGGCAGCGAGGCTTGGGTCTTTCTCTCTCCTTTGGTTGGTTTTCCTCTGCCTCAGGGGAACCTGCCCCAATGCCGACAATTGCTGCAGATATTGACTATGAGGCTACAGTCACTGAATGCCGCATAGATCTGCGGCTCAACTAATTCAACACAGATAGAATAGCTACTTATGTATTAGGATATTTAATATTAAGGTAATAAAATGGCGGCGAAGGTGTGGCTATTGAGGGAGGCTGGAGGCCACGTTAAAAAAAAAGTAGTAGTAGAGTGTGTGTGTGTGTGTGTGTGTGTGTGTGTGTGTGTGTAATAATAATAATAATAATAATAATAATAATAATAAACGGTTTATTAATAGAGTTGCAGCCGGTGGCTGAAAATATACAGACTTACATTTGATTTAGACATAATGATATAATATGCATTGAATACATTTACAGGGCTGTACAGGACATAAATCAGGAGTTGTTTATTATTTTAACAATAGATGGGATGGTACTGTTCTTATATCTATCGTGTGTGTGTGTGTGTGTGTGTGAGATCAGAACATTTACAGAAAAAACAACAACAGTGTCCTTGCTACATCATTGTACACTATCGGCTGTGACTCAGCTCTCCTGGGGTTGACTGATCCCCTCACCCGATGAGTCATTGTAAATAGTACTGTTGTTGTTGTTGTTAGTTGTGACGCAGACGACGCCTGTGGCAGTATAGGAAGCCTCAAGTATAAACAAACATATCTGACTGAACTTGGCCTCCTACCCCATAAACACACACACACACCTATCAGGCATAATTTTAGCTGCCAGGATAATTTTAGCCTCTCACTACCAGCTGGGAGTTTATATCCGTCACCTACTGGCCCACTCCACCAAGGATTTACTTAGACAAACGCCACCACCTGGGCCTTGAGAATGAGGTGTGAGGTGACCCGCCCCCTCTCGCCCCACTCACACACACACACACACACTACCACCTGGGTCTTGAGGGTGAGGTGAGAGGTGACCCCCCCCCCCCCCCCACACACACACACACTACCACCTGGGTCTTGAGGGTGAGGTGAGAGGTGACCCCCCCCTCCCGCCCCCCCCTCCCCCACACACACACTACCACCTGGGTCTTGAGGAGTGTAGTGAGGCAGGTGTTGCTGAGGTTTATCAGGGATCATAGATTTGTCTTGCACGCCGCCGTCAACACACATGCTGGCGTGGGGTGGGGGGGGTGGGGGGAGCTGAGGTGCATGATGGTTGGCGAGGGTAAAAGAGATAACTCGTGGTATTAGGAAAGTAACTCGTGGTGTAATTAAGGTATAAGGAGTCCTCATATCTTCCTTCTCCGCAGTTATCGGCTCCATGCTTCCTCTCTTTTTTCTTCCCTTCTGTCTTGTCTCACATAAAAATGGTGGAAACTGCAGCGGGCCTATTGGCTCATACTGGGCAGGCCCGTTTACACCCAACTCCTATCGCTCATATATCCATCCAACCTATGTTTGAAGCTATCCAGCTCTTTCGAGTTAACGATGAAGTTCGGTAACTTGTTCCACTCGTCCACTACTCTATTTCCAAAGCAATGTTTACCTATCCCGCGCCTAAATCTAAATTTGTCTAATTTAAAGCCATTGCTACGAGTTCGCTCCTGGTTGGATAGTTTGAGTACCTTTGTTGTATCACCTTTGTTTAGCCCTGACATCCATTTATACACCTCTATCGTATCGCCCCTCACTTTACGTCTCTCGAGGGAGTGCAAATTAAGATGCTTTAACCTGTCTCTGTACTCAAGGTTCCTAATGCCCGGGATTAGTCTTGTCATTCTCCTCTGAATTCTTTCTAGGGATTCTATATCCATTGTGTAGTACGGTGACTAAAACTGAAGTGCGTAATCCAAGTGAGGTCTGACAAGCACAAGATATAGTTTTAGGGTAACCTCGCTAGTCTTGTAACTAACACTCCTTTGTATGGATCCAAGTACTTTGTTAGCCTTGTTTCGAGCAAATACACATTGTTTACTTGGCTTACGATTCCTTCTTGTCATTACTCCTAAATTTTTCTCACAGTCGGATTCCTGTATAACAACGTTGTTCATCTGATGCCTGGTTTCTCTCTCGTGTCTCTATATGTCAAATGTACTTTAACACACGTTCGCCCAGTACACGAGGACACTTAGTTGATTGTGGTCTTGGCAACAACACTGCCTTCCTCCTGCCACACACATTCCCAGGTATTTTGTGGCTCGGTCTATTTTCCACGTCCATTACTCTTTAAATATGTTGGGGGTCACCTGAAGATTAACCCCCCTACCCCTCTTATCAAGATTATTTCACCTTAAGATTAACCCAGCCCAGCCCAACCCAATTTAACCTAACCCCTTATAGTTGGCGTTAGGGTGTTTACTGAAAAGGTGAGATCATTTAAAGGGGCCAAACTTCAGGTGATCCCAAATTTTTGCTTTCGTGTTGAGGTATGAAGACATCGGGAGTAAACAGACAGACAGACAGACAGTGAAAGGAAAACTCTGTATGTTCTTCTGGCACAATTACCACCCCGCCATCATAGTGCCAGGAGGAGGGCCAGGCTAATTGTGTTTTGTTTATTACCCAATTTAACCCATTACATCATCTGGCCAAACTTGGGTCATGGCCAGGAGGAAGACCCAAACAACCCACACGAGTCATAGGGTCGACATGCACCATTATCCTCTATCTAAAACTTGTTCTTATAGTTTATTCGAAGTAAATTAGGTATGTTGATCACCTGAAAATTAGACACCCTGCTAACCTAGCCTAACCCCCCCCCCCCTCCAACCAGGTACCGTTAAGGTGTATAATCATCAGGTGAAATATATTGGGGTGTCTATTCTTCAGGTGATCCTCTTTTTTTTTTTTTACTATTTTAATTTATTAAGATTAATGTGAAGAATCAACGCCCATGGCAGCTGTTTTATCAAGAGCCTCCATAATGACCTGTTAATTATTTCCTTCGTTTCAATAACAATAAATAAATAAATACATACATAACCTTGGTTGATAATTTGTGATAATTTTGTTACTATTTTTCCTTAAAAGTGAACAAATTTAACTCATACAGGTAAATAATTATCAATCCTATTAAGTATCCATTAAACCGCTTCAATTATCAACAAAGTATAACAAAAACCTTGTACTTATCATCAGGTCATAGTGAACACCTGTGAACACCTGGTATAAGGAGGGCGGTGTGTGTCAGGGGGTAACTACGTGCTGTCCTGAGCGTGTGGTGATGACCCCGTGAACACCGTGTCTGTGGAGGCGGTGTTTAATTGTCGTGGAATGTGTGTGGGGGAGGGAAGGGGGGGGTGGGGATAGGGGAGGTAGGAGCGGTGAGAGAGAGGAGGGGGGGGGGGGGGAAGACACGCTATTCCGGGCTGGTCCACTAAGGGGGATGGGTGTGTGTGTGTGTGTGTAGTAAGTTGAATTGAATTAAAACAGTTTACTTAGCTAGAAAACGCACACAGTTTAGGTTAGGTTATACTTGTGCTGTAATGTTGTAAGTGATTTTTATCATTGTTTTAACGACTCTCTCTCTCTCTCTCTCTCTCTCTCTCTCTCTCTCTCTCTCTCTCTCTCTCTCTCTCTGTGCACACTTGCCAGAGAGGGTAAAGGTTAATGGTGCCTTGACCCTGTGTTTGGTATGGAGTGTGTGGGTGAGGTTGAGGAGTGTGTGGGTGAGTAGAGTGTGGATGAGTGGATGAGGGTGGGGGGAGTGTGTGGGTGAGGGTGAAGGGTTCGTAATGGTGAGGTAGACAGGTGTATGTGTAGTGGTGAGGTAGACAGGTGTGTGTAATGGTGAGATAGACAGATGTGGGAGGGAGGACGACCCCTTGAGGTGTGATGCAACAGGTTATTTCGGTAAAGTTGTGTTCACCATGACCACCACACCTGTACGACTTCTCTACCCCTATCATCACTACCACCACTTACCCTCTACCATCACCCTCATCACCACTACCACCACTACTACCACCACCTCCCCCAACGCCACTACCTCCCCCAATGCCACTACCCCTACCCACTCCTCCTCATCAAGGTAACTCAGGTATTTTTTTCTCACCTGTTTTGTTATAATCAAGTAGACTTACTGCTTCGAGGTGACTCTTGTTGTTGTTACGGTATTATTACTATTATTATTATTATTGTGACCGTAGCCAGTTGGGGAAAAGTTGTGGGCGTGACAGTAACCAGGTGGGTGTTATAGTAGCCGGGTAGATGTTACAGTGGGCGGTCATGGGCGTGTGTTGGATCCGGTTAGTGCGGCTTCGTGGAGACTGGTAACATGTGGTCGTGTAGGGGGATAGTCCCGTGGGTGATTACTCATCACAAGTTACTGGGTTTCTGTTGCGGGGGGAGGGGGGGGGGTGGAGGGGGTGGCATATGGTGGAGTGGAATCCCTCTTCCTGCTTCTCTTGTTCTTCCTTCCTTCCTTCCTTCCTTCCTTCGTTATTTCCTCGTCTTTTCCCCTGCCTCTCTTCCTTCCTCTATTGTTCCTCCTTCCTCTTTTTTCTCTTCTCTCTTTCCTCTCTTCCATTCTCCTCTCTCTTCCCACCCTCTTCCTTCTTTCCTTCCTTCCTTCCTTCCTTCCTTCCTTCCTCTTCTCTCCCTCTTTCCTCTCTTCTCTCCTTCCTTCTTCCTCCTCTCATCCTTCCTCCTCCTTCCTTTATTCCCACTCTTCCTTCTTCCTTCCTCTTTTCTTATTTCCACACTTCCTCTCTCTAACCCCATCCTTTCTCCCTCCTCCTTCCTTTCCATCTCTCCCCCCTACCACTCCCCTCCCCTTCTTCCTCCCCCTTACCCCCCCCCCCCAGGCTATAACACTCCAACACGGTTTCACCCTTTAATTCCCCCCTCACACACACACACACACACACGAGTCTCTGTCTGTACCCAAGTGCTGGTTACCCTCATGCTGATGCTAAGTGGATATATAACTCACTTCCTGATCCAACGGTTGATGGTTCGAGCCACTTGGGTAGGGGCGCTCTTAGTCGACCCAGCTGTAGAATAAGTACCTTAATTTATACTTGAGAAAGCCTAGGCGGTTAAGTTAAGATAGGTTAGAGTAGCTTTAGGTTAGGCTAGGTTAGGTTAGAGTAGCTTTAGGTTAGGCTAGGTTAGGATAGAGTAGCTTTAGGTTAGGCTAGGTTAGGATAGAGTAGCTTTAGGTTAGGCTAGGTAAGGTTAGAGTAGCTTTAGGTTAGGCTAGGTTAGGTTAGAGTAGCTTTAGGTTAGGCTAGGTTAGGATAGAGTAGCTTTAGGTTAGGTTAGAGTAGCTTTAGGTTAGGCTAGGTTAGGATAGAGTAGCTTTAGGTTAGGCTAGGTTAGAGTAGCTTTAGGTTAGAGTAGCTTTAGGTTAGGCTCGGTTAGGTTAGAGTAGCTTTAGGTTAGAGCAGCGTTAGGTTAGAGTAACTTTAGGTTAGAGCAGCGTTAAGTTAGAGTAGCTTTAGGTTAGGCTAGGTTAGGTTAGAGTAGCTTTAGGTTAGGCTCGGTTAGGTTAGAGTAGCTTTAGGTTTGGCTCGGTTAGGTTAGAGTAGCTTTAGGTTAGGCTAGGTTAGGTTAGAGTAGCTTTAGGTTAGGCTAGGTTAGGTTAGAGTAGCTTTAGGTTAGGCTAGGTTAGGTTAGAGTAGCTTTAGGTTAGGCTAGGTTAGGTTAGAGTAGCTTTAGGTTAGGCTAGGTTAGGTTAGAGTAGCTTTAGGTTAGGCTAGGTTAGGTTAGAGTAGCTTTAGGTTAGGCTCGGTTAGGTTAGAGTAGCTTTAGGTTAGGCTAGGTTAGGTTAGAGTAGCTTTAGGCTAGGTTAGGTTAGAGTAGCTTTAGGTTAGGCTCGGTTAGGTTAGAGTAGCTTTAGGTTAGGCTAGGTTAGGTTAGAGTAGCTTTAGGTTAGGCTAGGTTAGGTTAATCTTCAGGTGAACTCATCGTAAAGAACCTTAGTGAGTGTTGATGTATGTAACGTGGTGATGGCGGGTGACCTTAGCGTGTAGGGGAGACCATAGCACACGGGCGCCTCGTGTGGGGAGGAAAAAACACTTTTGTTCCTGGTGGGGAGGATAACACGGCTAGATCTTCCCTTTGTTTCTCTCCCTCTCTCCATTTTCCTTCCTTCCA
This sequence comes from Homarus gammarus, assembly GCA_958450375.1. NCBI lineage: Eukaryota > Metazoa > Arthropoda > Malacostraca > Decapoda > Nephropidae > Homarus > Homarus gammarus. The sequence continues at coordinate 5,578,249 of CAUDMG010001775.1, forward strand.
ACCCTTTCCTCTCCCTTCTCTCCCTCACCCTTTTGAACTTTTCCTTCCTCCTCCTTCCTATCCCTTCTCTTTCTTTCCACTCCTCTCGCCTTCCTCCTCTCCTCCACCCTTCTCTCCTTCCTCTTCTCCCCTCTCTCCATTTTTCTTACCCCTTCCTTCCCCCTTTCACCTCCCCTTCTCTCCTGTCCCTCCCTCCCTCCCTTCCTCCCTTCCTCACCTCATTGCTTATAATCTGTTATGCATCTTATTAAACTAATCAACAAAAAAAAGGGGTGAATACGTGAAGAATTTAATGGTGAAAATTACGTACTAAATAGGGCGGTGGGGAGGTAGATGGGAGGGGGAGAGGGTGGGAGAGGTTGCAGACACAGACAGTAAAGGTCACCTGAGAAAAAACACCTGAGAAGGGTAATTACCTGTGTGACTGAATTGGATTCTAGTTTTTTATACACCTGTGGAGACGTGTTGGTGGTGACACTTGTAGGGGGTCATTACACGTGTAGGGGTCAGGTTATTGGCATGATCTGTACACGTGTTGTGATATGTGGGTGACTGGTGACTACAGGTGTTGATCAATGTGTATTAATGACCTGATACACCTGCAATAACAAGCGACTGATACAGGTGTGGGTTAGGTGTATTAATGACAAGGTACACCTGTAATGACCATATTAATGTTGATTTGGTTTCTTCTGCAGGTATGTTGACGTTATGTGGTGTATATGGGTCCCTGGAGGTCTGACTACCTTCCTCGCTCACGGTAAGTTCACGATGTTTTTATGAAGTGTGTGTGTGTGTGTGTGTGTGTGTGTGTGTGTAGAGACGTTATCAGTTAGGTGGTGAGTGAATCAGTCAAATCAGCAAGCAGTGGTTAGATAAACACACATTATGAGGTTATTCCTTGAGTAACTCGGTGGTACCATCAGTCGAGTGCCACCAGCCAATGCCAGGTTAATCACCCAATGGTTATTACATAGTCAGTGTCATTAGAGAATTTTAGAGGTATTGCAAAGGTGGTATCATCAGGTATCATACTCGTATAATTCTCCCCACCAATTCCTTTCCTCCCCAACAAAGTACACAACTCTCCCCACTAACATCTTTTCTCCCCGGCAATCTACACAACTCTCCCCAGCACCGCCCCCGCCAGCATCCTGTACGGAGGGGGGAAGTAGAGGGCGGGGGGGGGGGGGGGGAGACCGCCACAATGATGGGTCTGGACTTCCCGAGGAGCGACAATTACCTGTTATTTACATATAAGCAGCTAAGTTCACTGTGGGTTACCTGCCGACGTGGGAGCCTCTCTGACCCAGTGGCGGCCGAGTGTTGTGTGTCACGGCTCTCCTTCTGTGTGTATGTATGCATGCATGCATGTATGTATGTATCCATCCCCGGGAGTGTACTTCACATCACACCTGTCGTATGCCCGTAACACTGTATGCCTGTCGTATGCCTGTAACACCGACCCCTAAACGATCTTTCATATATATTAAAAAGGAAGTTAATTTGCATATCTATAGATGAGGCCGAGATATCCTGACGAGGTGATTAAAGAGGACACGACCTTAGGAGCCTGTAAGGAATGGGGGAGGTAGAGGAGGGGGTGAGAACTGTGGGGGAGTATAGAGGAGTGGAGTAGTGAGGAGAATTATGAATATGAGAGAACATGAAATAGAGGAGTAGTAGAGAGGCGGGAATAACAAGAGAGAAAGTACAGGGCAGTGAAGATTAGGAGGAGGAAGACAGAGGATAAGTTGTGAGAGGGATGAGTTTTTTCTTCTCAATTGCTAGGAAAAAAAATTGATGATGGGGAAGAGGGAGATTTTTCGTTACACAATTTATGATACAAATGTCTGGGAAGATTGGTAGTGGGGAGGGTCGTGGTCACCAACCCTCAGGCATGATAACCCAGCTAGGAGTAACACCATCTGTGAGCCACTTTCATGTTAACTCTTCTACAACAGGATATGTTTGTGTGTGTGTGTGTGTGTGCTGACCTGTGCTCCTTAGTAGTGCTTCACAGTACACAGCCTGTGTGTGCCTGTATTTAGAGCAGCGAGGTCGAGAGAGGGGGGGGGGAGATGGTGGTGATAATGGTGATGGTGTGGGGGGGGGGTGGTAGTGACGGTAATGCTGTGGTGGTGCTGGTTGTACTGGGTGGGGGTGGTAGTGGTGGTGGTGGTGGTTGTACTGGGTGGGGGTGGTAGTGGTGGTGGTTGTACTGGGTGGGGGTGGTAGTGGTGGTGGTGCTGGTTGTACTGGGTGGGGGTGGTAGTGGTAGTGGTGCTGGTTGTACTGGGTGGGGGTGGTAGTGGTGGTGGTTGTACTGGGTGGGGGTGGTAGTGGTGGTGGTGCTGGTTGTACTGGGTGGGGGTGGTAGTGGTGGTGATGGGAATGTCAGCTGGCCTCCTTTTAGGTTAACTATATTCCCCCTACCACAGCAAGCCCCCCAGTCACACTTGGGAACCATAATTGCTGCGATATAAAGACAAACCCTTGATCCTGAAAACTGTTTTGATTATAAAGATGAGAGAATGGTAGATGAAGGAGAGGAAGTAGATAGGTGTCTGTCTGTCTGCCTGCCTGCCTGCCTGCCTGTCTGTCTGTCTGTCTGCACACCAACAAAGGGCACTGACACGCATCACTGACTAGATTCTGTGAACCACTGTCCTCCGAGTTGTTCCAGGCGAGTGTGAGCAGCCGGGTGAACCACTGAACCCCCACCCACCTGCACCCCCACCCACCTGCACCCCCACCCACCTCACCCCCAACCTTCCCCACCACCACCTTTAAAAAAAACCCAGTAGAATAATATATTTGTGGTGTTTGTGTAATGTGTTGTAAGTGCGTAAGTCTTCTTGTGTGTGTGTGTGTGTGTGTGTGTGTGTGCGTGCGTCATTAAGCCACATAAAAGAAGCCCAAAATTTGTTTGTTGTTGTTGTTGTTTTAACTATACTTAGGATGCATAATTTAAATAAAGTTCATTGACCTTGTACAGGGGAAGACAGGAGTCGTGTGTGACCTCTCCTTCCCTTCCTCCTCTTATCTGGCAGACAAAGCTTCCTCCTCTTCCTCCTCCTCCTGGTACTTAAGAGGTGATAAATGAGGAGGGTGAGAATTTAGTTTCCCTGGTCAGCCTCCCACACCTCCCACACACCCCCCCACTTACCCCCACACCCCCCACTTACCCCCACACCCCCCACATTGACTCAGTACACACTTCATCATCACCGCCGACAATGCGACCATAAAATGAAATGTGTTTATGTAGTGCTCATGTTAAGGTTCAGAAAGAACTTACATATTTTGTATTTTAAATCAAACTTCGGTGTGTGTGTGTGTGTGTGTGTGTGTGTGTGTGTTCATTTAACTCTTCATACGGTTCTTATTCATATTTCCGTGGGCAAACATCACTTACAGACGTGACTGAGGTATTGGGTTCATTTTGTCTTGTGTGTGTGTGTGTGTGTGTGTGTGTGTGTGACTACGCGGCAGCACCTGGGCACTACCACCACCACTACGCTGCAGGTCAACACCAGATAGCCTCCCCTCTCCCCTTCTCCTCCCGCTCTCCTCCCCTCTCCCGCTCTCCTCCCCTCTCCCGCTCTCCTCTCCCCTTCTCTCCTCTCCCCTTCTCCTCCCCTCTCCCGCTCTCCTCCCCTCTCCCGCTCTCCTCCCCTCTCCCGCTCTCTCCTCCCCTCACCCCTTCCTCCTTCCCTCCCCTCCTACACACACACAGTAGGCACACGAGGGCCAAAAATACTTATACTAACTTCGCATTTTCTTTCGCATCCTAATCACATTCAGTTCATTTAAAGTATATTAACCCCAGTTTAATATATTTTTCAGTAACTTACTTTTAATTTATATCCCCCTCCCCCCTTCCCCTTCATCCCCCACCTTCCCCTCCCCCCTTCCCCTTCATCCCCCACCTTCCCCTCCCCCCTTCCCCTTCATCCCCCACCTTCCCCTCCCCCTTCCCCACGAGAAGACACAAACTAGGGATAGAAGATGGTAATACGATGTTGTTTTTGACTCTGGGTTGTTTATATTGAGAAATGATGAGGATATATATTTTACAATCACCATTTATACATTAGTGATTGTAAGCGGTGGAGAGAATGATTTTTGTTATCAGTGATTTGTTTGTGGTGCTGGGGGGAGGGGGTGAGGTGTACGGGGTGAAACGTGAGTGTAAATGAGTGGTGTGGTGGGGAGGGCGCGGGGGTGCCTGGTTGAGAGTCACAGTTCGCTCTTCACCATCTACCAGTGAGGAACACAGTGTGGCGTCTCGGGCGTGACTGCTTAGACTTACCTGCCTGGCTCACCACCACGTCCCTCGCTACACCACAACCTAGTGCTCGGAAAATTAAACCCGTCTTGTGTCCTGTGCCAAGTTTAGGACATGGCGCCCAGGACTGTTGCATGTGGGCGGGTATTAGCAGGGCGTTCACGTGTTGTCTCTGCCTGAACCTAAGTACGTGACCTGTGAACTGGATTATTCTTCCTTGTTACGTTCTGGTGTATGTAACTTGTAACCTCGTTCGTCGTACTCTATACGTTCACGTGTACAGAGATCAACTTAAGCCCCCAAGAACGTAATCCGTGGACACAGTCTTATATTTGTTAACGTGAGAAGGTTGTGGTGGTTCCAATTGGGGGATTTTTCCGGAGTGGGTTACCTGTTCCCCGCACGTGGATGTTGGACTCCCGTCTCAACGTCAACGCCCGGGTGCCAGAAGTGTACCATGTGTGGATGTTGATGGTACGTGGGCGTGACCAGAGCAAGAGGTAGTGGTGGTGGTAGCCCTGATTAAAAGTGCCACCACCACAGTTTGTTGGTGACATTTCAACTTGATCAGTGCCTCGTTGGCTCTCCTGTGGTATTCACGAGATAGTGCCACCACAGCTGATAGTGACCCTCCAGTGCCTCGCGTGTTTGCTTGTGACAGAATCTAGATTGAGTGCCACCGTGGTTGTTAGTGACCCTACAGTGCCACCGTGGTTTTGGTGACCCTACAGTGCCACCATGGTTGTTCGTGACCCCTTCAGTGTCACCGTGGTTTTAGTGACCCTACAGTGCCACCGTGGTTGTTAGTGACCCTCCAGTGCCTCTCCACAGTACACAGATAATAATTCATTACATAGTTACGTTTCTCACACATGGAAAATATTACTATTACTCCCACCATCAGTGATAAAGTGAAGTGTTGTTTAGTGAGGATTACCTGAGCTGCTCTCTGCATCGCTTCCTTCATAACAGGTAAGGTCTGAGACTGTCGCCTTGTGGAAGTTACTGAACCTCTGCTCAACAACTCGACAGGTTATAGTGTTGCAGTGTGTAGTATGTGGTGAGTGTGATGATGACTGGTGTGGTGCCTCAGTGTTAGTGTGTGGTGATGACTGGGGGTGGTGCGTCAGTGTTAGTGTGTGGTGAGTGTGGTGATGACTGGTGTGGTGCGTCAGTGACCAGACTCGTGGCAGTGGTCACTGTTGCTGTGAGTCGCGGGCTAAATATTTTATCGTGTACGGTGCCATGTTTAGCTGGGGGCCCCGCAGGCAGGTCTCGCCCCTCCAGTGTTATTCTGGCGAGTGTGGGAGGTGAGGGGTCCGGGGGTCACTGTCTTGTTGCTTAGTGGCTGTCAACCCCGACCATCCCCCGCACTCCATAAAAGGGTCAGGGGGTTAAGAGGTCAGGGTTTCAGAATTCATCACGATGCTGGTCTTGTGAGTGTTAAAGTGTCCGCTGAAATGTGTTTACGGGGTCTCAGGCAAGGTTTTGGTACAGTAGAGGAACGACACGCACGCACGCACACACACGCGCACACGCACGCACGCACGCATGCACGCATGCATGCACATAAATATAATAATGGTTTCCCCTCGAAATCGAGGATGGCCGGCCCTAGGGCCACCTAGGCGTATACTTGTTTAAGGTGTAGAAGCTGTCGCCAACACAACAACCAGACCCTTAGTTAACGAGCTGAGTGTCCCAGTGTCAAGGAATAGTCCGAGAAGACCGGACAACTCGCCAACTGCACTGGCTAACCATTACTCCCGGAATACGATCCGCAAATCGATTAACATCCAGGTTCCCAATTATTGCTGGGCAGACAGACGCAAACGGCGTAAGCACACACACACCCCTCTACATCCTCTTGTGTAGGGAAGGTCACATCTGATGAATCAGGAAGACCCCGTGGTCATGTTAAGGACTGGATGCACCTGGAAGTGAAGCTTGTGTGGGTCTGGTTGCCCGAGGCCATTGTCTGTACACGCCCTTGTGCTTAAGCTTTCAACCACCACAAAGGTTCACAAATTCCTGTTTCCATTTTACAGCCGTTGAATTGAGAGCCACGACCCGAGTCCACATTTTCCTTTCACTTATGGCAGACAGCTCTTTAAACAGCCACTGTCAACAAACTCCGAATAAAAGCAATAGAATTAAAAGATAAAACAATACCTCTTTTGTTATTAAACTCGTCTTTGTGTTTGTTACCTGAAGTTAATTAATTAGTGGACTTGTCTTTGAGATTTCTTTAATATGTTTTGGGAGATACGAGTTTATATTATGATGGAACTGTTTTATGAAGTTGTCGAAGGCGAGGTGTTGTGCTGGTCACCTGAGAAAGGGTTGAGTCATGTATGTACACCTGGTGGTCATGGCTCAGGTGTATGTAAGGAAGGACTTGTAGTTATTATTAATGTTTTAGGACGAGAGAATCTTATGTTTGTCGCCTATTAAAGGGTCTTAATTCTTCCCTCCTCTCCCTCTCTCCCTCTCTCCCTCTCTCCCTCCCTCCATTTTGCTTCCTTCATTATATCTCTCTCCCGTTTGCTTCCTTCCTCCCACCCTCTCTTCCTTGCCCTCATCCTTCCCTTCCTTGCCTTCATCTCTCCCTTCCTTGCCCTCATCCCTCCCTTCCTTGCCCTCATCTCTCCCTTCCTTGCCCTCATCTCTCCCTTCCTTGCCCTCCCTCCCTCCCTCCCAGCTTAGTCTCAGCTCAAGCTCTCCGGATGTCAAAGGTGATCAAGCAGCCTGTCTCTGGTGTGTGTGACCCCCAGAGCTGTCTTGTGAAGCAGTTCGTCAGGTTCTTCTTTGAGATAACTTGTACCGATCTCTTAGCGAGGCTTACTATACGTGTAGGTTAAACCCTTTGAGGACGAGGGTTTAAGTTTTAAGTCTATTGAGGACGAGAGTTTTAAGTTTTTTCAGGTGAGGGAGAGTTGGTGGGAGGGAGATTTGGTGGGAGGGAGAGTAAATGATAGGGAGAGAACATCATGAGGTAGTAGTGAGAGGGAAAGAACATCATGAGGGAGTAGTGAGAGGGAGAGAACACCACGAGGGAGTAGTGAGAGGGAGAGTAAGTGAGAGGGAAGGAGGGAGGCGTCTTGGGGCATGAAGTTATTGTATGAATTCCAGTCATGTCGGCCTTCAGTGACGTCACCATAGTTACCTGCATGGCTTCCTCAGCTTATGGTCAGTGTTGCTCCTCCCACGCCCGCCAGTTTCTTCTCCCACGCCCGCCCGTTTCTTCTCCCACGCCCTCTACTTCTCCTCCCACGCCCTTTACTTCTTCTCCCACGCCCTCCCACGCCTCCTAATTCTACTACCACGTCCTCCCACGCCCTCTATGCAACATCCGCGCCTCCCCTCCACACGCCCTTAGTGATAATGATATTATTATTATTATTATTATTGTTATTATTTACTCTTGTTATTCGGATGAAATATAAGGTGAGGAAAGTGAAGAAAATGATGCAGGTTCGGTATATTTTCCTCCTCCTGGCGTGTGTCTGTGTGGTGGAGGACACTTTGGTATTGGTGGTGTGGTGTGTGGTGTTGAGGTGTGGTGGGTGTTGTGGTGAGGTGTGGTGTTTCGAGGTTTGGTGGTGTGGTGTGTTGAAGTTTGATGTGGTGTTGTGTGGTGTGATGAAGTGTGGTAAACCGCAGAGAAGGTGTGGTGAGACGCTGTGGTGATTTGGTGAGCCAATGTAGACATGGTGAGGGAGTGAGGAGGCGAAGAAGGGAGAGTGAGGGAAGGAGAAGAGGGGGCGGGGGGGGGCAGGGAGGATGAAGGAAGGAGGGCAAGAGGGAGGAGGACAGGAAGAAATGAGAGAAACATGAAGGAAGAATGGAGGGAGGAGGGCAGGAAGGAGGGTGGAGACGTCTCGGTGGCCCCCTGACCTAGGAGTGAGGGTGTCGGGGTCATGTTGTACTGATGCTCCCTGGCTCGGCACCTCCCTCTCACCTGCACCCCTCACCTACAACACCCTCACCTGGCCCTGCACCTCCCCCTCACCTACACCCCTCACCTACACCCCTTACCTACTTGTTGTACCTGGCATGTTGCGAGTTTCCCTCCCTCCCTTCCTTCCTTCCTTCCTTCCTTCCTTCCTTCCTTCCTCGTAATGATGCAGGCTGCGGACACTAACAACCTACTTGATCGAGCTGTCACTCCTGAGGAGGATACGTAGAACATTGAGCTTTGTGGGAGGGGATGAGGGGGGCTAGGAGGAGGGGTGAGGGGGCTTGGAGGAGGGGTGGGGATTAGTTAGTGGGATTGCAGTGACAGCAGGTGGGAGGCAAGTTCTATGGGTGGTAATAATAATAATAATAATTAACGGTTTATTGAAAGAGCTTGGCAGCCAGAAGGCTGAAAATATACAGTTACATATTTGGGGAGTGGGTTACGAATTACAAATAATATACAAGTAACATAAGTGACACAAATAAGACATATAATAACTTAGATGGGGAAAAGCTCAAACTACAGTTCAATTCAACATAGTGACAGTGTTACAGTATTACAAGTTATTGATAATTTTTACAATGGTTGGGACTGGGCTGTTCTTATAGCGATCAGTTCGTGCACGTATGGGCTGGATGCGGTTGTGGTGTCGAACAGCAATTCTCGGACAAGGGACCTCGGGTGGTAGCAGGAGCCGGTGTCGGGGATGGTGTAGAAGCTTCTTACCAAATTTGCAGATGAGGTCGTGGTGATGGTCAGTGAGAGTCGAAAGGGTCAGTGTGTTGAGCGCTTCTTGATATGTGGAGTAGGAGGAGGAGAGAATAATCTTGCATGCCCTCTTTTGCACTTTTTCTAGGTGTTTACGTTGTGTGGCATTTAGGGAGGAAGACCAGGTGGGGGAGGCATAGGTGAGCTTGGGAAGTATGAATGTTGTGTAAACACTGAGGAGCTCGTGTGCAGGAACTCCGAGGGACTTGAGTCGGCGGAGGAGGTGGAGACGGAAACTGGAGGATTTGACAACTTCATTGACGTGTGGTTTCCAATTTAGTTTGTTGTCTATGGTGACGCCGAGGAGCTTCGTGGAATCTACGACCTGGAGTGTGTTCGGACCTAGAGTAATGGAAGGAGGTGGGACAATGTCGGAGGAGAGGTTGATGTGCATAACCATGGTCTTGGTATGGTTGATGGTGACATGGTGTTGGTAGCCCAGTTTTGGAGACTGTTCAATAAATCCTGAAGGGCGGTATAGTTGGGAGCAGAATTGTTGACGCTGATCCCAATGGTGGAGTCGTCGACATATTTCCAGCGAGCAGGGGTTTCTCTTAGGGCATCATTGATGAGCATAAGGAAGCAGAGTGGTCCCATCTTGGTGCCTTGGGGGACGCCACAGGTGAGTGACTGAAAGGTGGAGACAGCCCCTCGGAAGCGTACAGCTTGGCGTCGGTCACTGAGGAAGTCTGTAAGCCATGGTATGAGGCTTCTTCGAAGCCCGAGGTCAATAGCTTTGTTGATGATTATATTGTGGTCGACTAGGTCGAACGCTTTAGTGAAATCAATGAAGGCGACAGCTACAGACGTTTTTCGTTTCTCGAGATGGCGGTATATGTAATCGAGAAAGCTGACAAGACGGTGTGTGTGTGTGTGTGTGTGTGTGTGTGTGTGTGTGTGTGTGTGTGTGTGTGTGTGTGTGTGTGTGTGTGTGTGCATTTACTCGGAGGGGGGAGGGGTTGTTACGCTGCCTCTTTGAGTCCTAGATGAGCATTTCTGATGGCGTGCGGGGGGGGGGTGAGTGTTGTGGCGGTGGTGTGGTGGAAGTAGAAGCGCGATGAAGGAAGAGTAAGAGGTTGAACAGGGTCTTGGTAGCAGAGAACACCCCCACCCCATCACCCTACACCCCCTCCCCATCACCCTACACCCCCTCCTCATCACCCTACACCCCCTCCTCATCACTCTACACGACTCTTAATTAAACCCATTGTTTGTTGCGACTGACATAGTTTGTTTACATACCAGCGGCCATTGTTCCCCCCTCCCCTCTCACCATTCCTCCTCCTCCCTCTCACCATTCCTCCTCCTCCCTCTCACCATATCCACTGGTGTCCTCCAACTCTGTGATGGTGTCCAGGGATGACCTTAACCCCCCCCCCCCCCACACACCCCGCGTGCTGGATACGTCTCTCTCGCGTCACAACTCACAATAGACTAGTTCCCAGTGCACGATCCTGGTACAGATCTTGTGCTGTAGTCAGTATGTATCGACCCTTACTGAATCTGCTGTGACTCTTGCAAGAAACTGTTTGTATTTTGTTGCATATCGCTGTATTCTTTGGTATTATGTTGTATTCTGCTGTTAATATATGTTCTTCTGTTGTATTACTCGAGAAATTGGCAAGAGGACTGCTAAGAATAGTTGGGTAGGGAGTGTGTCTACTCGCTCAAACAGCCTCCGTCGCGCTCTTTCGTTGCTTGGAGCTGGTTTGAATTTGTTGCTTTGAATAGCGTCGAGTCGTACGTCCCCGTCTCCTCGTAACATTCCTCGCTGGTCTCCTTTTGTTGTTCTTAGTATAGCTGGTGTATGTGTGTTGCTCCCGGAGGATATTGTACACACACACACAGACACACACACACACAGCACACACACACATACACATACACACACACATATATTGATGGAGTCAAAATTAGTGGTTGGGGTGGGGGGAGAGAGGGAAGGGGTTGAATGAATAAACAGTAAGGCGCGGTGGCGTGTATTTAGCGGTCCCGGATGCATAGTGATGAGGCGTGGTGGTAGTGGAGGAGGAGGTGGTGGTGGTAGTGGTGGTGGTGGGAGTGGTGGTGGAGTGTGTGCAAGTCGTGAGGTGTCTGGCCCAGAGCCTCCGGGTACCTCCACCACCACTACCGCCCTCTCACTCCTCTCCTTCCTCTTTCTCCCCATTTTTCTCGATCCCTCTCTCCCTTCTTCTCCCTCTCTCCCTTTTTCCTTTTCTTGATGCTGTTTCTACTCTCTCTCGTCTTCGTCCCCCTCCCTTTCCTTCCCCCCCCCTTCCCCTGCTCCTCCTACTACTGTACTCTCCCCCTCCTCTCCCAGATCCCCCTACCCCAAATTCTCTCACTCCCCCTCTCTCATTCTCCTGTTCCTACATGTTCACCTTCTTCTCCCTCTTTCTTTCTCACCCTGATCCCCCTCCTTCACATTCTCTACCCCCCACTCTCTCGGTCCCCCCCCCCCCACCCTTCACATTCTCTCCCTCGCCATCACTCGACATTCTTGGCCACATTCCTCACCCCTGATCCAAGTGATTGTGTCCACTTATAAAGGAATGTTACAATCTCTGCTAATAAAGGGATTTTCTAATCACTGGTCACAATGAAGCGAATTTTGCAATCACTTGTACTTCTAATCACTTGTACCTACTTGTTGTTAGTCACTCACACCTGCCCATACCTGACCCAGCATCACCCATCACCACCTGGCGGCTAATTTTTCGTTATAAGATTAAAAACATAAGGTAATATGGATGGCTTATTGGACCACCTGAAGATTAACGACCTTAATGTTAACTTAATCTAACCTCCCAGGTAGCGTTAGGGGGTTTAATTAATGGCCAGGTGAAATAAGCAGGGGGGATAATCTCCAGGTGGTTCGGTTAATTTTCTTTCCGGGATAGCTGTCACGTGAACGTCTTAATTTTGTCAGGTGAACGTCTCAATGTTGTCAGGTGAACGTCTCAGTGTTGTCGGGTGAACGTCTCAATGTTGTCAGGTGAACGTCTTACTTTTGTCAGGTGAACGTCTCAATGTTGTCAGGTGAACGTCTCAATGTTGTCAGGTGAACATCTTGGCCAGCATTACCATCACCTCACCTGCCCAAGAACCATACCTTGGATCACCTGAGAGCAACTTTCATCTACCCTTGGATTACACGTGTTGTGGGTAATGCCTCACCGTCAGCGCCTCGTGTTGTGTGTCCAGAAGGTGATATTTGAACCTCCAAACATCGACATTTGAGGAGATGAGCCTTGAGTGATAGTCAGTGATCGTGACCACGTGTGCGGGTCATCTTAACAAGCATCACACGGCGCTCAAACACGGGGGCGGGTGGGGGGGGGTGGTGGTGAAGGAGCCGTGCCGTGTTTATATTATTAAAGAAAACATGACTATGAATCTTCTTTATCAATTGATTTTGATAGTTAATTCATGTTTAACTTTGGTGAATACTGATGAGAGAGAGAGATTTGTTTACACCTTATGTAGAATATTCTTAAGACACTACACCTGCCAATCAAACAGGTAGATAGTTGAGGATGATAGAGGCAACAGGTGAGTTAATGATCTGAAAATGTCTTCCTCAGGTGTGTTGGTGGATGGGTAAGTATGATGGCGTGTTCAGGTTGACTGTGAGGCTGTGAAGGAGGGTGAGAGGGAGGTTGTGAAGGAGGGTGAGAGGGAGGTTGTGAAGGAGGGTGAGAGGGAGGTTGTGAAGGAGGGTGAGAGGGACGTTGTGAAGGAGGGTGAGATGGAGGTTGTGAAGGAGGGTGAGAGGGAGGTTGTGAAGGAGGGTGAGAGGGAGGTTGTGAAGGAGGGTGAAAGGGAGGTTGTGAAGGAGGGTGAGAGGGAGGTTGTGAGTGAAGGAGGACCCGAGGGAGCAGGGCGACTCTCCTACCTCCTGACCGTACATGTTGAAGGATCGGACACTGGGTCATTGTTGCTACTCAAGCTGTAACTTGCTCGAGGGTCAGGTGCTCCCAAGTGCTAGTAGAGAAGACAAGGGTAATTTTAGGTGAAACAGTAGAGGACCACCTGAAGAATAACCACCCCAGTTTATTTCTCCTGAAGATTAACCACCTTAATACTATTATAGGGGGGGGGGGAGGTTAGTGGTTAGTGCAGGGGTAGTTAGGCTTGGTTAGGTTAGTCCAAGGGTAGTTAGGTGTGATTAGTGGTAGGGTGGTTAGGTTAGGTTAGTGTGAGGGGTGGTTAGGTTAGTGGTTACTGCTAGGGTAGTTAGGTTAGTGTTAGGGTGGTTAGGTTAGTGGTTAGTGCTAGGGTAGTTAGGTTAGTGTTAGGGTGGTTAGGTTAGTGGTTAGTGCTAGGGTAGTTAGGTTAGTGTTAGGGTGGTTAAGCTGGGGTGGAGATTGTTCAGGTGATCCATAATAGAAGTAGTTAAGACAGGTGGAGGTGTCATGATATAAGTACTTCCTTTATGGCGAAAATAGTGACTATATTATTATTATTATTATTATTATTATATTATTATTATTATTATTATTATTATTATTATTATTATTTATTATTATTATTCTCAGAAACAGAGGAGGAGAGGCAGAGTGACAATAACTGGCATAAGACCATTAACTGATGGACGTGATAGGGTGAACTCTCGGGTTAAGAAAAAAAAACAATAATAATTCCAAGTCCTTCAGTTTCACTATTGCCTCCACACAGTCAGATCCTCCTGGTAGACAATGTCGTGTCGTCCGTGATAATGATCGAGACTTCTCCAACGTGTATTTGGTCGAAATTTCTCTTTTCTCTCTCCCTTACAACACGGCTTATACCTAAATACTCTCCTCCTACCCCATGCAACATCTCCACACTCTTATTTTGGTGAAAACTTGGGGCCCAGCCTTGACGGAGGAGACCAGAAGACGGAAGAATCCCCTCTAAACTGTACGGAGAAAACGGAGGTGATGGGTTTGTTTACATTCTGCATTTACGCTCACAGATCTTCGACTTTTGAGGTAGTGGCCATCTGACGGGCGTTATTACTACTACTGAAGGAGGGGTCTTGTGGCTGGTGTAGGGGGAGGAGGCTTTTGGGCTCCCGGTGACTGCTGGAGTGGACTGTGTTGTTAGGGCGTCACTGGGAGGAACATGGAGGAAAAATAACGATTATTTTTCTCGGGCAAATACAGTCACAACACTACCCGCCTAAAACAAATGACTGTTCACATTCTCGTTGTGTGATGTAGACCACCAGTCATTGAGTGTGTTGACGTACGTGTCTTAACTGGTGACAGGTTTTGTGTGTTGAATAGACTGTCAAGAGCCTATAATCCAACCAGTCGGGTTGTGGGTATAATATATTGTGTCGTGTATAAATTACCACTGATGGATTATTTTATAATTTCGTGGGATATTAACAGTCAATAAACCAACCAGTCTTGTGTATTAAACTGATAACTGGTTTTGTGTACATTAATTGGTATGTCAACAAAGTAACACCCGACAAGTCTTGTGTGTGTGTCCCCTGACCTCTGTGGTGGGGTGCGGCGTCGTGGTGACCTGGAGGCCTCGTGAGAAGGTCACCGGGCTAACTGGTCGTCATCCTGTCTGGTACGTATGTTGTGTTGGGTTGTGTTGTAGGTATTGACTTGTGTTTTGAGGAGTTGTATTGTATTGTGTTGTTAGGTGTTGTGAGGTGTTATGTTATGCATGACGCTCGTTCTCGTTGTTTTCTGTTTGAGAGAGAGAGAGAGAGAGAGAGAGAGAGAGAGAGAGAGAGAGAGAGAGAGAGAGAGAGAGAGAGAGAGAGAGTTAAACACCTGGGAAGACTACGGTCAGCAGGTGAACACAACAGCTGATTGATCACAGATAAATTAGTTTCTATCCTAAATTGGTTCTCCGTCCATTTAGATCCTTACCTGTCCTAACTTAACCCATGCTGTTGATGGGGTGATGGAGGGGAGTTGTAGCAGAGGAAGTGAGGGAGAGACGAATGCAATAGAGGAGGTAAAGGAGGGTTGCATATGGAGGGGGCGAGTGTTACGGGAGGAGGGGTTGGGTGTGAGGGAGAGGGGGTTGCAGGAGGAGGGGTTAGGGGGTGAGAGTTGCAGTATGGGGAGGGGCCTGAGGTAAGTGGGGAGTAATAAGTGTAGCCACAGGGGGCGGGTGTACAGGGCGCCTCAGTGACCTACTCTTGCACATCCACGCGAGAAGGTTCCTCCCGTGACCCCCAGGTCCTGCACGCCGCCCTCACCCCGCTGGCTGGTGTAGGGGGAAGAGATGGGGGGCAAGGGGGAAGTGGAGAATGACAGGGGAAGTAGAGGAGGGCAGGGGAAAGAGGAGTAGGGCTGGGGGAGATGAGGACGGTAGGGGAGGTGTGAATTTGTGTGTGCTTGTAGGGTAGGGGGCAGTAACTTGTGGGAGGGGCAAGCGCAAGTGGGAGGGGGCAAGAGCTAGTGGATGGGGGGCAATAGCCTGTGAGAGGGGCAAAAGCCTGTGGGAGGGTGCAATAAATAGTGGGAGGGGGCAAGAGCTAGTGGGAGGGTGCAATAAATAGAGGGAGGGGGCAATAACTAGTGGGAGGGGCAAGAGCTAGTGGATGGGGGGGGCAATAGCCTGTGAGAGGGGCAAAAGCCTGTGGGAGGGTGCAATAAATAGTGGGAGGGGGCAAGAGCTAGTGGGAGGGTGCAATAACTAGTGGGAGGGGCAATAACTAGTGGGAGGGGCAAGAGCTAGTGGGAGGCTGCAATAAATAGTGGGAGGGGGCAATAAATAGTGGGAGGGGCAAGAGCTAGTGGGAGGGGACAAGAACTAGTGGGAGGGGGCAGAAGGCAGTGGGAGGGGCCATGGGCTTGCAGAAAGGGCAGGAGCTTGCAAGATCCACCTTAGAAAGGACTGAATCCAAGAACCTCCTCTTGGTTCATACAGTCCCGTTTCACCTTCAGATTACAGGTCTTGTTTCCCCGTTAAATTAGGGGTTGCATGAGGTGGGTGGGGCTGTTGAGAGGTGCAGAGGCTGTAGGAGGGGGTTGGGGTAGAGTGTGGGAGAAGGAGGGGTTGAGGGTGTGGAAGGGAGAGGGCTTGGGTGGGAAGGGCAGAGAGTGTGGGAGGGTCAAAGGCTGTGGGAGAGGAAGGGAAAGCATGAAGATGATACAGAGTGGAGGGGTTAAGTCACGAGGAACCAACCAGCAGTCAGTCAATACCACGAAGCATTGTGACTGTAGCTGAGGACGCCAAGCGGACCGATACGAGTTGACGGCTTAAATATACACCTTACTGCAGAAGGAATACCGGCTAAATAGATTAAACTTGATACTGGATGAAAAAAAAAGTTACAGAAAACATGATTAAGTTAGATATTAAACTTATTATTGGTTAATGAGAGTGACAAGACAGAGAGGTTAAGGTTGGTCACTAACTCCATATTACAATAACTTAACCTCCCTCCCCCCCCCCCTCCCTCCCGTCCCCCGCTACCTTGTGAGGTCCTTAATGATGTTGTTGTGAGATCCTGTAGGTGTTGTGTGTTCCCAGGAGGTGATGTAAGGACCTAGGGAGATGCCTTTCCTATTGTACTGACGTGTTATTGTCCCCCCGAGGCTAGGGCGTCCTTCCCACCATGCCAGGGCGCTCTTCCCACCAGGCCTGGCTAGCGGGGGGGGGGGGGGGGGGCGCCGTGACTGCCTTTGTTCGGGATAAATAACAGTAGAAAGTGACCTCAAACAAGGCCGTCGTGTAGAGGAAGACATTTAAAGGGGAAAATGACCTTTAAAGTCACCTAAATTAAGGGTCTTGTATTTATCGGTACGGTCCTGTTCTCCCCCCCCCCCCCCTGTTAAATTACACTCCTTGCTGACGGTACCTGACCCACCATTACTTATCAGTGAGTTGATCGATTATTGGTTATTGTGATGCAGTGTCGAGGTCGTGATTGGTGGATTGGGGGCAGCGGACGACTGACTGGACCAATCATTAGTCGGTTTATAGTGACGCTGAAGTTCTTTGTGGCGATGTAGGCCAGAAATTTGCCCAGTTGCTCCCGTTATGATCGCCAAGTACACGGGCCAAGGTAGTGTGGTTGTAGGAAGGGGTGTGGTATAGGAAAGATGGTGTAGGAGGGGGATGTGGCTAATAGTGTGGTATATAAAAGGATGTGTGACACTGGCTCGTTGGTATAGTAGGGGATGTGGTTGGTGGTGTGGCTAGCAGTATGTTATCGAGGGGAGGAGGTGATGATGAGATGTGGTAGTAGGAAATGTGTACTGTAACTGGACACTGGTAAAGGAATGTACCGGTGTGGACATAGAGTACTGGACACGAAGAAGGGCGGGGGGCGGGGTGGTACTTGGACATGTCGTTGTGGAGAGAGAGAGAGAGAGAGAGAGAGAGAGAGAGAGAGAGAGAGAGAGAGAGAGACCATACCTCACCTCTTAGTAGGTATTCAGTACAAGACATATAAGGACTCGTGGATCAGCTGGTGGTAAGATGAAGTGTGAGCGTTTCTGGAGTGTGTTTGTTATTATTTAGCGTATTATTATTTGACTATTATTGTTTTGTTGTTGTTATTGTTATTATTGTTGTTGTTATTATTATCATGATTAGTAGTAATAGTACCACTGCCCTCACCACTACCACTACCACCACAACTGTCAACCGCCACCCCTACCACCATCCACTATTGCCATCATCATCCACTACCACACCATCCACCACTATCCTTCCAACCACCATCCCGGTGTCGAGGTCGTAGTGATCGTCGCTCAGCCCGGGGTATCAGTAACTACGGAAGACTATGTGGCTATAACACTGTGTGGCTGAGGGCAGTACCCGTGTGACAGTCCTTGTAACAGGTCGTCCTCAGGGTTGATTTTAGGTAGTGAGAAGGGTCCATACAGTAGGTCGGGGGTTCGACTCCTGGCTGGTGAGGTTGTTGCTTGTGTGTGTGTGTGTATGTGTATGTGTATGTGTGTGTGTGTGTGTGTGTGTGTGTGTGTGTGTGTGTGTGTGTGTGTGAACGAGGCCACTAGTTTGTTTATATTTGGCTGTGTACGTAAGACAAACCCCCAGGTCGTATTGTGTTGAGCGACGGCGTGTTCTTAAAGGTGTGTTTGTTTCAGTCCATTATTGTTGTTGTTGCGTGTTGATGAATTATTATTATTATCATTATCATCATCATCATCATCATTATTATTATTATTATTATTATTATTATTATTAGCATTATTATAATTACTATTATTATTATTATTGCCGTTGTTATTCGTGTTCTTGTTGTTATTAGTATTTCTTCTCGCTATATAAAGGGCCACTGGACACAGTAACAGCTGTGGCCATGGACTACCTGCCTAAAACACACTGAAAAGGTTGATTTATTTGGTCCTTGTGCGTGACGGAGTAGTGTGGTGTAGCTCCGTGACGGCCTGGAGATAATGCTCCCTTCTCCCCTCCCTATCACTCTCTCCCCTCACTCTCCCTACTCTCTTTCCTATTTTCTGACTCCTCTCCCCTCCTGGCTCACCATGCACTACCCCTTATCTCTCCTTTCCCCTCACTCCTCCTCACCACCACCCCTTACCTCTCTCCTTTCCCCTCACTCCTCCTCACCACCTACCACCCGTCACTCCTTCATTCTTTACTTCTTCTTCTCCCTCTCTTCACCCTTGTTCCTCCCTCCCTCCCTCCCTCCCACCTGTCCTGCCGATATACAGGTATTGATGACCCCTAACAGGTAAAGATGATGTTGACATTTTTTAAGACGGCCCAGAATTAGCCCCCCCTCCCCCTCGCCCCTCCCCTCTCCCCTCCCCCTCGCCTCTCCCCTCTCCCCTCCCCCTCGCCCCTCCCCTCCCCTCCCCCAAAAGTCCCAGAAAAATAAAGTGTATTCATTTATCCGTCCGTCCGTTTGTGGGGAGGGGGGGGGGGTGAGGGGGTTGGAATGAGCTAATTGGTTGTTGTGGTTAAGCTGATTTGTTGGGCGTCACGTCATTATCAGATTGATCGACGATAGCGTTATTTAGAGCGGTAATTGGCGAACTGGCTGGCTGGTGTGTGTCTGGTTGCACCGGATGGACTAGGAATGCGTTTTGGTTGGGTGTGTGTGTGTGGAGAGAGAGAGAGAGAGAGAGAGAGAGAGAGAGATCTTGTACATAACACACACCAGCGATATAATTTCAACCATGATAGGCATGTAGAGGGCAGGCCACACACACGAGACAGGTGGGTCCATCACTGTCACAAATGTTGTATTAATAGTTAAGACTGAGACAGCGTGGTGGCAGGGAGGGTAGCGAGCCCTGACACCAGCTTAAGGAGGAGGGGAGACGTGGTTACTGCCAACAATGCCACCATGATGTATAGTGTTGTACAGTGTTGTGTTGTATAGTGTTGTGTTGTATCTTGTGATGTACGGTGTTGTATAGTGTTGTGTTGTACGGTGTTGTATAGTGTTGAGTTGTACGGTGTTGTATAGTGTTGTGTTGTACGGTGTTGTATAGTGTTGAGTTGTACGGTGTTGTATAGTGTTGTGTTGTATGTTGTGTTGTACGGTGTTGTATAGTGTTGAGTTGTACGGTGTTGTATAGTGTTGTGTTGTATGTTGTGTTGTACGGTGTTGTATAGTGTTGAGTTGTACGGTGTTGTATAGTGTTATGTTGTACTGTGTTGTATTGTATGTTGTGTGTTGTGTTGTACTGTATACTGTGTTGTATGTTATGTTGTATATTGTGTTGTATGTTGTGTTGTGTGTTGAGTTGTATGTTGTGTATTGTTTTGCATTGTATATTGTGTTGTGTTGCATGTTGTGTTGTATGTTTTGTTATGTCGTATGTTGTGTTATATGTTATGCTGTGTTGTATGTTGTGTTGTATGTTGTGTTGTACAATATGTTGTGTTGTTTAGTATGTTATGTTGTGTTGTGTGTTGTACATTATGTTGTGTTTTGTTGTATTTTTGGTATGTTGTGTTGTATGTTATGTTGTGTTGTATGTTGTGTTGTATGTTGTGTTGTGTTGCGCTCTTGTTTCCGCTGGTCTGTGTTTCTCACTCAACCTTGACTGGTAATTATCAGTACTTGAAGAGAAACAACCTTACTATGGTGAATATGTCCTCTTTTGCTAGGGTGTAAAGGGGGGGGGGGGTGCTAGGATTATTAGGGTGGCTGGGATGGTGGTCGTGGAGGCTGGGGTGTGGGTCGTGGTGGGCGGGCGGTGGTGGTAGAGGTGGTTGGGGGAGAGAGGGAGGGGAGGAAGGAGTAAGAATAGATAAGAACTTTTTTAACAGGTTGTCCAGTGTGTGTGTGTGTGTGTAATGGGTGGTGACGGGGGTGGGCGGGTTGTACCAAGGTCAGCAAGGCCGCACCCACCACCACAGTTTTGGTAAGTTGACTTTCTTCCAGTTAGTCAGGGCGGTCCGGGGGTACAGTGAGGGCGGTCCGGGGTACAGCGAGGGTGGTCCGGGGTACAGCCAGGGTGGTCCGGGGGTACAGTGAGGGCGGCCCGAGGTATAGTGAGGGTTGTCCGGGGTATAGCGAGGGTGGTCCGGGGTACAGCGAGGGTGGTCCGGGTTACAGCGAGGGCGGCCCGGGGTACAGTCAGGGCGACCCGAGGTACTGTCAGTGTGGCTCGGGGTACAGTCACGGCGGATCGGGGTTCAGTGAGGGTGACCCGGGGTACAGTGAGGGCGGCCCAGAGTAGTCAGGGCGACCCGGGGTACACCTCTGCTTCGGCTTGACTTGTGCACCCTCATTGTTTGACGGCCGCCCGCTTCTCCTGGTCAGTGTTAAGGTACGAGTGGGCGTTTTGTTGTAGGGTGGTGTGTGTGTGTGTGTGTGTGTGTGTGTGTGTGTGTGTGTGTTCTTTACCTATTACAACAGCAAGGTAACAGAGGTCAAGTGTGTGAAAGGTGTGACACTTAAGCCATCAGAATTTCCGCCTAGGGATCAGTGTTATCGGCGGTGGGGGCGACAGCGACTCACACACACACACACGACAGACGAGGGAGCGGTCGCCAAGGGCAGGTAAGCAGACAGTCAGTCGTCACCCGGCACACCTCACCTCACACCTGTCGTGATTTGATGGAGCGAATCTCTTTTTTATTATTGTCAATTATTTTTCTTCCTTTTTTGGGGGTTGGTTTAGTCAGACCGGATATTATCTTCTTCTTCCTTCTTCTTTTCTTTCTTTCTTTGTTCTTGTTCTCCTTCTTCTTAGGTGATCCAGTACGTCCTCAAAGTATGTCTTAATTAGCTTCTTAAACAGGTAAACAAACTCACACAGACAGGTAAACAAACACACAAACCGATAAAAAGACACAAACAAGTAAACAAACACACAAACATATAAAACAGGTAAACAAACAGACAGATAAACAAACAAACAGGTAAACAAACAAACAGATAAACGAACAAACACAAACAGGTAAACAGAGACACAAACAGGAAGACAACCCAACAAGGAGATTCAGCTCAGTTATTTCTTATAAAAACTTGAAGTATGATAATTGTAAGACGGAAATTATTGTTGTGGTAAATGTCAGTGTGGAGAGGAGCTGCCGGGGCCGTGTGTAACCTGGAGTAACCTTATCTGACCTGAGTTAACCTTACCTGACGAAACTTGACCTAGCCTAACTTAATCTAACCTAACATAATATGACCTTGTAACCTTGAGTATTCTAACCTAAACCTAACCTAAACCTAACCTAAACCTAATCTAACCTAAACCTAACCTAATCTAACCTAAACCTAACCTAATCTAACCTCACAAAGATAACCAAAAATTACTCACAGAAACGTCAGTACGAAAATAAATCACTCACACTCAAAAAAAAATATATATATATAAATCACTAGCAGACACAGAGCTAGCAGACGCAACCAAGGACATGACCCACTCCCTCCAGTGACCTTATTTGTTGTGTGACCTCCTTCCTCATTGACCTGTTGACCTTATATGTTATTGTTGATATAGAACTTAAAAAAAAAAAAATACTCTGCTGGATTTGGATATTGACAATCTTATTAAAGTTTCTTGTGTATTTAACTAAGCGAAAAAAGGTATTGAGTGGTAGGTAGAGTGATGTTATAGACAAACAGATATACGGGTAAACGCCTCCTCTACACACCCAAGCTGAGGCGGCGCGGGTAAATAGACTTTTCATACCTTTTAAATATAAATGACGAGGCGGGTTTATGTGGGGGGGAGAGGGGGAGAGAGATGGGGGGAGAGAGGGGGGGAGAGGGGGGGTTGTGTGGTTTGATCCAGAGAGAGAGAGAGAGAGGTGGTGGTGGTGGTGTAGGAGTAAATTTGAAAGTGAACCTAACGCAACCTAACCTAACCTAACCTAACCTAACCTAACCTAACCTATCCTAAACCTAACCTAAACCTAACCTAACCTAAACCTAACCTATCCTAAACCTAAACCTAACCTAAACCTAACCTAACTTAAACATTACCTAACCTAAACCTAACCTAAACCTAACCTAACCTAAACCTAACCTAACCTAAACCTAAACCTAAACCTAACCAAATATTAATAAACCATACTAGATATTTATTAACGATACAGGTGAGAGAGGTATTGTGGGTTTAGGTGACGTTGGTAGTGATTATTTCAAGAGTTTTTACACCTGGTTTATAATCTCTGGGTCTCTGGGTTTATTGCTCATGTCTTGGTTTATTTCGTGTGTGTGTGTGTGTGTGTGTGTGTGTGTGTGTTTGTCTGTGTGTGTGTGTGTGTGTGTGTGTCTGTTTTTTAATATCAATATCCATAAAAAATAAAAATATTATCGTTTTATGATGTTTATTCAGTATCTATCTCTATCTATCTCTATCTATCTATCATTTATCTATCTATCGTTGTTATTATTATTATTGTTATTAAAAGCCTAAGTAGTATCTTTGTTTAAATACATTTGATGTAAAAGGGAAGAGAGAGAGAGAGAGAGAGAGAGAGAGAGAGAGGAGGAAGGCGAGAAAGGGGGTGAAGGAAAGAGGATGGGAGGGGAGAGAACGGGAGTGAAGGAGAAAGAGGAGGGTAAAGAAGGAGAGAGAGAGAGGGATAGAAGGAGGTCTTACTTCTTCCTCCTCCTCCTTCCTCTCCTCCTATTCTTCCATTTTCTAACTCCTCCTCTTCCTCCTCCTCCTCATTTCTTGTGCACCTCTTGATAATTATGCTTCAGTTTGCTTGTCATCTTTCCTTCTCTCTTCTCTCATTCGTCCTCTCCATCTTCTCTTCCCTCATTAATTCTCTCTCTTCTCATTCTCTTATCGTCTCTTCTCTTCCTCTCTTCTCCTCTCCTCTCCTCCCCTCTCCTCTCCTCTCTTCTCCTCTCCTCTCCTCTCCTCCTTTCCTGTCCTCTCCTCTTCTCCTCTCCTTTCCTGTCCTGTCCTCTCCTCTCCTCTCCTCTTCTCTCCCGCCGTGCACTTCCCTCGCCTAACACCTGCCTGGGGCCGGCTTGGCTTCATTCCACATACCTGGTGTCAATTATCCCAGGTGTATCTGTGTAAGCCAACCCGCTTTACTAAGGTATTTGTACTGCAGGTAGTTGTGGTTGGGAATGGTGGTTGTTGTGGTGGTAGTCGTGGTTGTTAGTGGATTTTATTTTGGTTGGGAATGGTTGTAGTGGTGGAAAGTTTTTCTTATTGGGTTGGTAATGGTGGTTGTGGTGGTGTGGTGTGGTTGAGAATAGTGGTTGTAGTTGTTTTGGTTGTTGTTGTAGTCACGAGTGGTGGTTTTTGTTTTAGCCAGAAGTAGTGATTTTTGTTTATTGTTATTGGTGGTTGTTGTTGTAATCAGAATGGTGGTTGTGGTTGTTATAGTCAGGGTGGTGGTTGTGATTATTGTATCCAGGCTTGTTGTTGTTGTTGTCAGGGTAGTGGTTGTGGTTGTTGTAGGTGGGAATAGTGATTGTGGGTGTTATTAATGATTCCTCCTTCTCCTCGTCCTTTTCTTCTGCCTCCTCATCATCTTTTTCTACCTCCTCTGTCTTCTCTTCCTCCTCCTCCGTTCTTGCATCACCTCTTATATCACCCCCTCCCCTCCTCCCTGTTGACGCCGCCTTCCACCTGTTGTAGACCGGGAATGACTGGTCACTTGGGCCCCGATCTCTAATGTCCCCAGTCCTCATGGGGGCCCCAGTCTAATTAAGTCTCAAACCTTATACAGGTATCTCTCTCTCTCTCTCTCTCTCTCTCTCTCTCGTGTTGACTTGTGTGTTTGTGTGTTTATCTCTCATGTCCATCTGTTTTATTGACCTTTGACCTGTGTGTTTGACTTCAGTAGTGACCTTTGTGGTGACCCGTGTGTGCCGACCTGTTTACTACTCATGGACCTTTATGACCCCACCTGTTACCTTTGTGACCCTGTACGACACTAATTAGCCTATTGTTTCTCTCTTCTACAGGTACGTGTGAGAGGTGAAGCAGTGCTGAAGACCGTGAGTACTGTGTATATTACTCTTGTTTACCCTCAGGACTCAGGTCAGAGTACTTTACCCAGAACCCCGTGTTACCTGTAGTGGGGGTACCTGAGTATACTGTTGGGGAGGTGGTGGTGGTCAAGTGCAGTGCCGGGTAAACTGCCTCCTCGTGTACTGGAGGCCTGTAAGACCCACGTTAGGTTAAGGTGGTTAATCTTAATAAAAGTTTATGGGGGAATCACCCTACCTCTATCTTCACTCAAGGGGGATCATTCACCTTGCCCTGCCTTTCCCAATCGTACCCTGCCCCCCCCCCCCCTACCTGTTATTGATCAGAGTGACGTGTGCACCTGACCACTGCACCTCACGCTCGGAATCAACTTGCAAAATCAACAAAGTTTATGCAAGTTGCCTTACCACAGATGGTCAGGTGTGTGTCCTCTTGGTGAAGGCAGGTGTAGGGTGAGTGTCCTCGTGGTGAAGGCAGGTGTAGGGTGAGTGTCCTCGTGGTGAAGGCAGGCGTAGGGTGATCGTCTTAATTTAGACAAATGTAAGGCGAGTGGCCGACCAGAAGAAGAAGAAGAAGATGAAGAAGAAGAAGAATGTGTGGCTGTATTGACTTAACACTACAGCTACTTCCATCTTCAGTCAATTCAAACACACACACACACACACACCTTACTCGTGGGTTACTGTGTTGCTGTACCTGTATCTTACCAAACACTCACTACTACTGGCGAGTGTTGTGTGAGACTCCAGGTATGAGTTAGGGGTTAATTTGTTCACACCTGAGTATGGAAAGTCAGGTAGAGATTGTTACCGTATCATTATTATTCTCTCTCTCTCTCTCTCTCTCTCTCTCTCTCTCTCTCTCTCTCTCTCTCTCTCTCTCTCTCTCTCTCTCTCTCTGAGGTAAATTTCCCTAAAAAAATCACCAATTAACTAGCATGACAGTCGAGCATCCCATGTTATTATATATGTTTATTTAAAGAATGTTATGGCCCAGTTATTATTCTCGCCTCGTCATAACTGTTAGAGGCTCCCTTAGGTGACTTATTAGAGCGGGGTGTTCACTACACCAGGTAGACGAGTCATGGATGTATATATATATCTTATCTCTACACCTGTTGGGGGGGGGGGGGGTGTAGAAGGGTCAGGGGTGTCGCTCGTGATCATTCCCTCCCTCCCTCCCTCCCTCCCTTCTTCCTTCCTTCCCTCCTTCTCTCCCTCCTTACACCTGGTCAAATAGACTTAGCTATTGATACTACGAGCTGCTCTCTCTCTCTCTCTCTCTCTCTCTCTCTCTCTCTCTCTCTCTCTCTCTCTCTCTCTCTCTCTCTCTCTCTCTCTCTCTCTCTCTCTCTCTCTCTCTCTCTCTCTCTCTCTTTGGATCACCTGAAGATTAACCACTCTAATTCTACCATGGGTGTTAGATTAGCGTTATTTTTGGTACAGTGACTTAATCCCTGGAGTAAGATGACTTAAGCCTTGGAGTAAGATGACTTAATCTCTGGAGTAAGATGACTTAATCCCTGGAGTAGGATGACTTAATCCCTGGAGTAAGATGACTTAATCCCTGGAGTAGGATGACTTAAGCTTTGGAGTAAGATGACTTAATCTCTGGAGTAAGATGACGTAATCCTGGAGTAAGATGACTTAATCCCTGGAGTAAGATGACTTAATCCCTGGAGTAAGATGACTTAATCCCTGGAGTAAGATGACATTATATACAGTGGTTTAGTCATCGTGCTGAAGAAATTTTAATGGAGAAATTAGTTACTAGTTAAGTGTTACCTGTGATGACAGAAAATGGGATGTGTGTGTGATTATTATTATTATTATTAGTAGTAGTAGTAGTAGTAGTAGTAGTTGTAGTTGTAGTTGTAGTAGTATTGTTAGTATTACTATCATCATCATCATCATCATCACCACCTCTTTAATTCCTCCCTTATCAACATGAGAAACATCAGGATCAATATACCATTATATCCCTCTATCATCCAACACCTGTACTTACCTTTGTTAATTTCCTCGTTCATGGGAATTACCTGCCAGGGTTATCCTCACCTCATGACCGTAACCTCTCTAATGACCCACACTGAGGAGGACTTAACACCTCTAATGATACACAAGGGCTAGGTATAAGGGATCGAATTCTCTTCACTCGGGTTAATGTATTTATTGTTTTATTTATAATAGTCTACTGTGTTATAAGTTTGCACCTCGTCTGGAGTACTGGTGAAGGCTGGGGTAATTGTTGTCGTGGTAGTAATGGGCCGGAATGAGGTGCTATTAGGGTGATTTAGTGCCGTTAATGGTGAGGATAGTGTTGATGGGTGATGGTGACGTAGGCCTTAGGGTATTCGATCCTGTACGTTTGATGTTCTTTTGTTTTTAACCTTTGCTGGTGGTTGTGGTACTTATAGCCGCCGTGTTCCCGCCAAGTATTAAAAATAGATTCTTGAACGTTTTTTTCTCCCGAGGATCACAGACGACTTAATGACGTGTATTATCGAGAATTTAATACTCTTTGATGATGAAGACAGTGTTGATTACCGCCCGGCAGAGGATCGGATCGTGTTAAATATGTTATTGATTTTTTTCTGGGCGGCGTTTTGTCCACAATACATTGTATCGTCTTCACCCAACGCCTGAGTTCGCTTCACGTATTTGTCTTATTTTACAGAAGTATTTTCCCGTAGAGGTGTTAAACCTGTATACTTAAGAGGATTTAATACACTTAATGGCCGTGATGAGGCAGATGAGTGTTTATTAGGTGTGTGTTAAGGCATTGGATCGTGTGTGTGTGTAGCCTGTCATCTGCCGTCCTCGCGGAGAACCTCAAGGTGACAAACTTTTCCTTCCCGAGTTTGTTGGTCATAACGGTACCACGTCTTTGTTATTATTATTATTATTATTACTACTACTACTACTACTACTACTACTACTACTACTACTACACAAACACACATTTTGCAACCCTTAACCACCCCTGACCCCCCATTACATCTTCCCCATCACCCCCACCCCCTCATCACCCCCCACCCCCTCATCAACCCCCTCATCACCCCCCACCCCCTCATCACCCCCCACCCCCTCATCACTACAGCCAAGCCTCCACCATTTAAGACCAAAAAGCAAAAGAAGACGTAGACTAAATGGTTCTATAATTACCCCATGACTCTACCGTAACTAAATGTGTATCCACGTTTCGAGTTACGAGAAAGACACTTAAAAAATTTACCTTCAGGTCCCGGATCCTCAGAGGGACTTACGTTAATTTATCAAGTTGTTTATACTCGCACCCTCTGTGAAATTTTATCATTGAGAATAATGATTTTTTACTCTTCAGTATCATTAATAAAATTTTAATACAATTTTTTAATGTATGAAGGATAAATTAAACTTATTTATCTTTCGTTCCAACATTAACCCTTTGTGTACGCCGGGCTCCCCTCTGTGCTGAATAAAATCATCTGGCCTTAACCAAATAAAATATTAAAGTAGCGTCCCTGTAGTGCAAAGGTTAAATAAAACTTGTAGTGTCCGTCTGTTAATAAAAAACTCAATAAAACTTCACCATTAATGACGATACCGGCCGAGGCGACGTGTTGCTTTATTTAAAAACTCATAAAGTCTCATCAGTTTTCCATTACCGGTGAGGTAGAGCCTCACCTGACCACTACCTGCACAACACTTCACGGTCCTTCTGCTGTTGATTTATTTACTACACCTGTTGGCGGCTCGCTGTGTACCTGTCTCCCCGGGAGGATGTGTTTGTTTGTGGGTGGGTCGGTGTACCTCGCTACTCACACACACACACACACACACACACACGCACACACACACACACACAGAGGCTATAAGGGTCATAGATCCCCCCTACGCAATTATAGTAAAGAGGTCACTGCCGCTGTGGTTGTGTGACTGTGGGAGACACAACGTGGGGGGGAGGGACGACTGTTGTTGCTGCGAACTTATTTACTGTTACTGTTTTTTTTTGTCTGAATTTGTTTACTGTTGTTGTTGTCTGAGCCAAGAAGGGGGGGGAGGGAGGGGGTTACAGTAAAGATAACTACCCTTTACTTCCCTCCCCCTCACCCCCTCCCCTCCCGTCCTCAATATAGTTTGGAGGGGTTTGTGAACCAGTTAACAACGACGTGTGTGGGCGGTAATGGGTGGGTGGCAGGCTCAGTGACCCGAGGATCATGTCAGTTAGGGCGTCGTGTAATAACTGCGTCAGCTTCCTCCTTCACCGTGGCCCACTACACTTGTGGTTGCCAAGGTCGCCGTCCCTCCCTCCTCTTTGTTCTCCTTCTTCTCTTCCTCCTATCATACGCTGCCGCCCTTCTCCTCCTCCTCCTCCTTGTTTACTCCTCCATCTCCTCCCTCCTACTTTCGTAATTTTCTGGATACACCTCTCTCTCTCTCTCTCTCTCTCTCTCTCTCTTAAACTATTTAGGGAGCCAAAGGTCAGAGGTCAAAGTAAGTTGTTCAGATGTCGGGCTGTTTAAACGTGGGTGGTAGTGACCTTAGAGTACAGCACCTCAAGGTCTGTTTGTTGGTCTCTTTGGGTCGTGGAGGTTAAGTGAGGTCAGGTCAGGTCAGATGAGGTGAGGTGATGAAGTGAGGAGAATTACCATCTCTTGTTGACCTGATAACACATATTTTCTTTTAAGGTTGTAACACGTATTTAACACCTTCTCTCCCTCTCTACTAGCATGGTGTCGCCCCCCTTCACTTATTGTCTTCTCATTCATATATAAACATCCCTCACACACGATGAACTTTATTAGTCATGCTAGGAAAGGCGATTATATGGACAATACAAATTTACCCAGAATTTATTTTATTGTACCCGAATTACATTGTAGATCTATCTCTCCCCCCCCCCCCCCTCATCCTTCTACCCTTCTCCTCTTTCCTCTCGCTCCTCCTCCTCCTTCTCCTGCTGCTCCTCCTCTTCCTCCTCCTGCTGCTCCTCCTCTTCCTCCTCCCTCCTCCTCCTCATCCTCATCCTCGCTCCTCCTCCTCATCCTCGCTCCTCTCCTCGTTCTCCTCCCTCCTTAGCCTTAACTAGTCCTCCTCCTACATCCTTAGTGGGCCGTACAAGGCAGCGTCTCTCCTTGTCCCAGGTGGTGTGGCGTGGCCAGGTAAGGCACGGGTCGCCCTGCTATCATCATTGTGTATGTACCGACGTGTGTCACTCGAGGTATGAGCCAACTCTTTATGCAACAGGTGTGGGTATTGTCTTTCGTTCTTTATTTGGTATTTTTGCTATTGCTTCCTCCTGTGGCCATACCTGTTATACAGTATTTAGTATTTGATTTTCATTTGGTTAGTTTTTTTTTGCATGAAGTGTGGTACCTTGATTGGTATTACTTCCTGGTATGGTATCAAGTGGTTAATACCTTAAATTTATATATGGTATCTTTCTAAATACCTATGATATCTTTACTGGTATTTGTTCCTGGTATTGTGATGAAGTTCCAACTGATACCGCAATTGGTAGGAATCGTGTAGTATTTTACTCACGAATACCTTATGATTCCTAGTCTGGTGGTACCTTAATTAGTACCTGTGTCACTTGCGGAGGGCTATCTAATTAGCAGACTTGTGAAGGTGCTCATCTCAGGTTAGTCCTTGTCTTGATTACGTTAATTACCTTTTCTTCCTACTCCTGTTTACCTTTCTAATTGTCTTTGTTCCTTACTTACCTTACCTACCTATTCTTACCTATATATTCTTACCTCTCTTTCCTTCCTTACCTTACCCTACCTACCAATTCTTCTCTGATTTACCTTAGTTTACCTACCTACGTTTCCCTACCTGTCCTGTCGTTGCACCAGGTGAGGGAGTCTCTTAAGCATTGTTCAATAGAGACGGTGTATCTTGTTTATACCTGCGGGCGAGGGTAGGGGGGGGGGCAGTAATTACACCAGACTTGAACATAACGTGCTGTGTGTTTAATGATGACTGCCTTGAGGGTGTTTTGTGTCTCTCTCTCTCTCTCTCTCTCTCTCTCTCTCTCTCTCTCTCTCTCTCTCTCTCTCTCTACACACACGGACAGCTAAGATGGATGGTCCTGGTGATGAGATAGAGAGAGACTTTACCTCGTCCATCCCAGCTGGTCCTGAACATCACAACAATGCCCCCATCCAATCGCTTATCTCACCCACAATACCGTCGCTTTGGGGCTGATGGGTGATGGGGGAAAACGTGGGTAAAAAGCATGTGAGGTGATGGGTGAATGGGGTAGAAGACACCATAAGGTACCATTTCACCCCTCCCTAGCGTGTGATTTCCGGCTTAGCGTCAATAGGGGGGCTGGTGAAGCACTCTCTTGCCCCCCCAGGTCCTCGGATAGTTGTAAACAGAGAGCCTTTTAAGGTCCATTGAGCCGTGGTGGTGTGGGTCGGGCCCTGTGCATACCAATGTGGATCTGTCGCCATTATGGTTGTGCAAAGGCGGGGAGGGAGGAGGGAGAGGAGACAAAGAGGGCTGCATGGAAGAGGAGAAAGAGAGAGAGAGATGGATGGGTAGAGAGAGAGAGAGAGGGAGATGTGCAGGTAAGGAGGGAGGGAGAGGCATTTAGGGAGGGGAAGGGATCATTGTGGTGTGCAAGAGCAGAGGGGTGGGGGGGGTGAGGGAGGACCTGCCCGCACCCACCTGACTTTATAACTGTAGCTGGCCTTGTGGGGTGATTTTTTTTCCCTTAGAGGAGGAGAGGGCTGGGCGGGAGGAGGGGGGGGGGGACTGCATTGTTGATGGTGTTTAAGTGTTTGTGTATGTTTGCTTTCAAGCGTGATGGTGGTGTCTGTTTACACATTTTGCAAATATACATACATACAAATATACATGATACATACATACATACATACATACATACTATACATACATACTATACATACATACTGGTGGTTGTTCTGAAAGTTTGTGTATATCATAAAGGTCACACTTGCTCCCATAATAGGCGCTGTCGTGTCAATTAATCAGCCTTCAGACTATTGCCTACACGAGGAGCACTTATCACTGCCCCGCCCCGCCCCGCCCCTGGCACTATGAGCACCCCGAGATTATTCATGAGACAGTGAGGGTAAATGAGGTGAGAGAGACTATAGCAAGATTTACTCATTACTGACGACTGATAACATGTGCTGCCCCGACCACACCCTCCTGTTGCTACCTCCCTCCCTCCCTCACCCTACTGCTCGTGCTACCTCCCTCCCCACCCTCCTGCT
Organism: Homarus gammarus; assembly: GCA_958450375.1. NCBI lineage: Eukaryota > Metazoa > Arthropoda > Malacostraca > Decapoda > Nephropidae > Homarus > Homarus gammarus. Next base: position 5,609,880 of record CAUDMG010001775.1, read on the forward strand.
TGATCCTGTCTCCCCCCCTCCTGCTGCTATTCTCCCTCCTTTTGACTTCCTCCTTCCCTCCCTCACCCTCCTTTTGACCTCCTCCCTCCCTCACCCTACTTTTAACTTCCTGCTGCTATCCTCCCTCCTTTTGACTTCCCCCTTCCCTCCTTTTTTATCTCCCTTCCTCACCCTACTTTTAACCTCCTCCCTCCCCCACCCTTCTTTTGACCTCCTCCCTCCCCCACCCTTCTTTTGACCTCACCCTCTCTCGCTCACCCTCCTTGTACTTGGCATTTTAGTACACGTTGGTTATGTTTAAAAGGTAAACAATATCACCCAGGATGTATAAGGTACATCTGTCAGTTAATTAAGCAGGTAAAGGTGACCCACAGGCTAGATGACCCGTGAGACGAATATAACACATTGTATACTACTGCACTCAACCTCCAAGATGCCAGGTAACCACGCACACCTGAGGTTAATTAAGGGGGAGGGAGTCACCTGTCACGAAGCTATAGAGGTGAGCGTTGTATCCACTCGACCGCCGCCTCTTCACCTCTTGAACATAATTATGCTGATTAATAAACAAAGGTGAGTTCAAGGACAGGTAAATAATGGACTACATCTTGCATATATTCCGTTATTGTCTTTATTTTGTGTCGTTAGTGTTGCTTCTGAGTGTTGTTATTATACGTTGCTTTTATTTTCTATTGTTGTTTTAATTGTATTTAGGAATAATGATAAAGACAATACTTCTCTCAGTCTCCCCCACAAATAGACAATGAAGGTGTACAGTTAGGAATGGTACAATAACCGAACACTTGAGAATAACGATACTGCTCTCTACCAGGTGTGTCTCTCTTACCTCACCACGGAGCAATGATCACTGTACGGGGGTAGTGATCGCTGTACGGGGGTAGTGATCACTGTACGGGGGTAGTGATCACTGTACGGGGGTAGTGGTCACTGTACGGGGGTAGTGATCACTGTACGGGGGTAGTGATCACTGTACGGGGGGTAGTGATCACTGTACGGGGGTAGTGATCACTGTACGGGGGTAGTGATCACTGTACGGGGGTAGTGGTCATTGTACGGGGTAGTGATCACTGTATATTGATCACTGTACAAGATAGTGAGGGTCCTACACCTGTGACACTATGGTAATCATCGTGTTGTTTACATTAGTGTTGACGACAGGTGTGTGGGGGTCACAGGTGGCTGGACTAACAGGTAGAATTTTTAGATCACCTGAAGATTAGCCGACACCTTATTTCACCTGATGATTAAACAACCTAATGTTACCTAGAGGGTTATGTTAGGTTGGGTTAGATTACTTCCGGTTAGGTTAGGTTAGTTTTAGGTTAGGTTACTATAGATTAGGTTAGGTTAGGGTGGTTTATCTGAAGGTGAAATATGCTGTGGGTTAATCCTCAGGTGATACTAATTTGTTCACCAGTTTTTAATACTGATTTTTCTGCATATTATACTGGTACAGCTTCCTGACCTAACTTACCTTACCTTAACCTTACCTTACCTTAACCTTACCTTACCTTAACCTAACCTTAACCTTACCTTACCTTACCTTACTTTAACCTTAACCTTACCTAACCTTACCTTACCTTACCTAACCTAACCTTACCTAACCTTAACCTTACCTTACCTTACCTTACCTAACCTTACTTTACAATCGACAATATATATAACAAGGAAACAAAGAAGAATATAATAATTAGGAATATGGAGATAGTTAATTAAAGATAAATATTAGAAAATAAGTAACGTTGAAATGAGAGAGAGAGAGAGAGAGAGAGAGAGAGAGAGAGAGAGAGAGAGAGAGAGAGAGAGAGACCTGACTTGCCCTGGATCCACCTAACATTAAAATAAGGAGTTCCTCGCCTCTGCCAAGTCCGGGGTCAACTCGAGTCAACTCCTGACCTCCTGGGGCGGAGCTAAAAGGCTCGTGTGATAAGCAGGGGGGGGGGGGCAGAAGGTTGGTATGGAGGCTGCCAGAGAGGAGGATGGTTTCTTGGCATGTGTGTGGAGGTTTTGGGGTTGGGTTAGGTCAGAGGTCAACAGGAGACCGACAAAGGGTCAGCAGAGCTTAACAGGAAGCCGATAAAGGGTCAACAGAGTTCAACAGGAGGCCGATAAAGGATCAACAGAGGTCAACAGGAGCCAGAATGGGCGAGAGTTTTGTGGTCAAGAGGATAAAGGAGGGACGGAATGAGAGGTCAGGATGAGGGCGTGGAGGTCAGGTTATGTTATAATTCTCCCCGTCTAGTAATGTTACTCAAATGATCTAAGAGTTCATAACCTGATGCCCTGCCCTTCTCTCCCTTCTTCCCCCTTACTTTCCTCCCTCTCTTTCCTACCCTCTCCTCCCCCTTCCTTTTCCTCCCTCTCCCTCCTTCCTTTTCCTACCCCTTCCCCTCTTCCTTTTCCTCCCCCCTTGCCCCCTTCCTTTCCCCCCTCCTTCCCCCCTTCCTTTTCCTCCCCCCTCCCCCCTTCCTTTTCCCCTTCCTTTCCTCCTCCCTCCCCTTCCTTCCCCCTCCCCTTCCCCTCCCCTCCTCCCCTCTTGAGATGAAAAGCTGGGGTGTCTAATCTTCAGGTAACCCAAGTCATCCTATGTTTACTCTCCCACCTGCTGGCGAGGTTTACAGCGGGTGTGGCCGACATGCTAAAACAGCACGTACTTATACAGACCAGAAGGGCGGGTGAGACTGGTTAGTGAGAATTGGTCAGGTCAGATCAAGTAGGGTTAGGTCATGTCAGGTCGGGTAGGGTTAGGTCAGGTCAGGTCGGGTAGGGTTTGGTCTGGTCTGGTTAGGTTAGGTCAGGTCAGGTCAGGTGAGGTTAATTTAAGTAACTTTAAATTAGAAAATACTTATTTAGGTGAGATTAGATTTTATGCCACGGTCACCACCATACTTCACCTCCACCATCACCACCACACTTCCTCCACCATCACCACACCTAACCATCACCACCACACCACACCTCCTCCACCACACCTCCTCCACCATCACCACACCTAACCATCACCACCACACCTCACCTCCAGCACCACACCTCCTCCACCATCACCACACCTAACCATCACCACCACACCTCCTCCACCATCACCACACCTCCTCCACCATCACCACACCTCCTCCACCATCACCACACCACCACCATCACAGCCATGACGGTGTCAGCTCCACCACAACGCCAACATTACACGTGAGGCGAGTACAGCGGCCCCCAGCCTCGCCCAGGGCCTGTATCACGGCTGACTCACTCACTGTCGTCAAGAATGCACTCCTCCTCTTCCCTATCCACCTCCTCCTCCTCCCTATCCACCTCCTCCTCCCCATGCACCTCCTCTTCCTCCTCCCTATCCTCCTCTCACTTTCATTCCTAGCTTCCTGTATCAGTCTTGTGATGGTTAGGAGGGTCGATGACAGTTTTATTGCTGTGTGGTGGTGCAGTGACTGGAAGGACTAAACCAACAGTCTTAGTGCAGTGTTCTGGTGTATCCCTGAAGGAGTCTTTGTATAGTGTTTGCGATGATGCGGGGGGCCAGGGACGGTCTTTACTGATATTTGGGAAGTTACGACAGTCTTAACGATTTTTTTAGAAGACCTACGAGGGGGTCTTTTTTGTCTGATATACGTAAGATAATGATTAGGAAGACGATGACCCATAAAGGTCTTATTTACACGTATTAAAGTTTAAGAGGAAGAACGAACAAGTCTTACTAAAGTCTTGGAGGACCCACACAGGTCTTTATTTGCCTCGTGTGTAATGCCTGATGTAATGTAGTAATGAGCTGGGCTGGAGGCTCCCATTGGTCACGCTGGAGGGAGGATGACCCGGGAGTTTGAGGTCAGCTTGGTCATGTTTGTACTCCCACTGTCCACTGATAACCGCCCCCCCCCTCCACCCCCCCCCCCCCCCATTACACACATGACGGGGTTCATTGTATGTGTGTGTATGGGCGTTCGTGCGTGTGTGTTTTACTGATCCCGAAGAGTGTGATTTTTGAGGTACCTATAAGCGTACCTGAAACCGTATACCTGTACCCAGAATTGTACCTGTACCCAGCCACGCACCTGTACCAAGCCATGCACCTGTACCCAGCCACGCACCTGTACCCAGCCATGCACCTGTACCCAGCCACGCACCTGTACCAAGCCATGCACCTGTTCCCAGACTTGTTGTTTCAGAATGAGGTAATGAAGATGAAGTGTGTCTGGAGGTTACTGAGTGAAAGTACTCTAGTATCACCAGCATAATAACACTTGATTAGTCCAACCAGAGTCGAATTCCATTTCTGATGTGAGGGCCGCCGGGCAGACCACAATGCACCCTCCAGCACCTGTAGCACTGCCTCCCAGCACCTCCGTCACCACCCCTCCAACACCTCTAGCACCACCCCTCCAACACCTCTAGCACCACCCCTCCAACACCTTCAGCACCGCCCCTCCAACACCTCTAGCACCACCCCTCCAACACCTTCAGCACCGCCCCTCCAACACCTCTAGCACCACCCCTCCAACACCTCTAGCACCACCCCTCCAACACCTTCAGCACCACCCCTCCAACACCTGTAGCACCACCCCTCCAACACCTGTAGCACCACCCCTCCAACACCTCTAGCACCACCCCTCCAACACCTTCAGCACCACCACTCCAACACCTGTAGCACCACCCCTCCAACACCTCTAGCACCACCCCTCCAACACCTCTAGCACCACCCCTCCAACACCTTCAGCACCGCCCCTCCAACACCTCTAGCACCACCCCTCCAACACCTCCGTTACCGCCCCTCCAACACCTCTAGCACCACCCCTCCAACACCTCCGTCACCGCCCCTCCAACACCAGAGGTCATCGTGCCTGACCTCTAGAACTTGAACTGGAATTCCCAAAGGCTTCACACTCTTAATATTCCCCGTAATTAATGACATAAGAACACATAAAACTGTCCGAGTTAAGCTAAATCGTGAAAGTAAAATCCAAAATGGCGTCAAATTTACACTGAAACTCTACCTTTACCACAGCTCACTTAGTAACAACTCTGAGGATTATATTAGGAGGAATGTGTGTGTGTTGGGCCTTCCTTTCTTCGCCTGGCGCTGCTGTTTTATTATTACTTTTCACTATTCTCCCTCTCGTAGTTCAGAGAGAGAGAGAGAGAGAGAGAGAGATTAATCAGGAAAGGCGTTAAAAATTCAGCTTGACAATTTAATGGAGAATAATTTTAACCTTCAGAACACGTTGTGCTACGTTGCTTAGAGGGTTTCAGTAGCTCACCCTTGATGTCTCACCCCCTGATGTCTCACCCCCTGATGTCTCACCCCCTGATGCTTCACCCCTTTATGTCTCACCCCCTGATGCCTCACCCCCTGATGCCTCACCCCTTTATGCCTCACCCCCTGATGCCTCACCCCTTTATGTCTCGCCCCCCGATGTTTCATTTTTTTATACCTCACCTCTTGATGCCTGACCCTAAATGCCTAAATTCTGTATGCCTCACTATGTTATGTCTCACCCCTTAATGCCTCACGATTTTATGTCTCACTCCTTGATGCCTCGCTCCAGCAAGAAACTCGCTGGATCAGTTTATTATCAGGTCTGGGTTTATGCTTTACTGCCTCACTGAAAATTCACCTAACTGTCATCATTAATTTAAATTATCTCTCTCTCTCTCTCTCTCTCTCTCTCTCTCTCTCTCTCTCTCTCTCTCTCTCTCTCTCTCAGTTTGGTTGGCTGACAGATGGTCTAAGTCGATGATTGATTGGCGATTCGCAGGAGGAGAAGTAGGTGACGAAGCAGTAGGGGGAGGAGGAGGAGGTGGTGGTGGTGACGCAGTAGTAGTAGCAGCAGCAGGAGGAGGAGATATGAAGGTAACGGAGGCGAAGCAGGAGGAGGAGGAGGATGGTGTGCAGCTCTGCGTGGGGTGTTGGTGAGGCTCCAAGGACACCATTAGACCCTATTTGGCATGGGTGTCCGTTCTGATAATGGCGAGTGGCGGCCGAAGACCTGCCCCCCCCCCCCCCTAACCTCCCCCCTCACTCTCGACCTCACGGGGGGGGGGGGGGCTTGGCTTTTGGGCCGTTCTTCCCCCCCCCCCCGACCTCCTAAGGCTTTTATACACATGCTAGTGGAGGCATTTTACTCCTTTTGTATCACGATGGATATTATATAACTTGACTTTGTAGTGGTCCATTTGAGCTATTCCTCAAAGACATCTCTTGAAGTATTTTGTAATTTACTTGCTAAGGCTTTTTGTTGTTTAAATGCCTAAGGCTTTTTACAGCTCAATTTAGTGACTCATTTGTGGACGCTTCTTTACAACTGGCCCTCAAAAGCACATTTATAACTGACCCTCAAAAGCACATTTACAATTGGTCCTCGAAAGCACATTTACAACTGACCCTCAAAAGCACATTTACAACTGGCCCTCAAAAGCGCCTTTACACCTCACTCGAGTATGAGCCATTAACCCCCCAACACGCGTCCTCGGATCTGCACTATCCCTCGACAACATGGTCTCATATTTACAGTGTTAGTGTGTTTGCATTCCTGAGGTGTAACTCGTATATACACCTTGGTTCTGTAGTGTTGGCTTCGATGGTCCGGATAATGGATATTTCGGTTAGGTGGATTCCGGATAATGGATATTCCTGTTGGGTGGATTCCGGATAATGGATATTCCTGTTGGGTGGATTCCGGATAATAGATAGCCCTGTTAGGTGGATCCCGGATAATGGAGGTTAATGGTATTTTATCATCTTCACTTACCTTAAAAAAACACTAAATTAACTTGGAATTTAAAACTCCAATAAAAACTTAATTAATAATAAAAAAAATCAATTACCTCTGATGGGGGGGAAAAAATGTAATTATCTTTCATGGGGACAAAAAGTCATTAGTTTAGGATTTATTCCCTTCGTTAAAAAAATGTAATGGACTTGAGAGGAAGGTAATTTCTTCCTTCAATTACTGTAGCGAGTTCAAAAGGGGGGGGGGGGGAGGGTGGGGGCGGCTCCCTCTATTAGTGTTGAATGATTCTGTTTTGTGTATTATATTTCTTTCTTTCTTTCTTTCTTTCTTTCTTTCTTCCTTCTCTCGTGTTTATCTTCTAGTCGTCGTCCTTCTTTATTTGTTTGTTTGTGTTTGTATCCTTACGTGTGTGTGTGTGTGTGTGTGTGTGTGTGAGAGAGAGGTCGTTGACACCGTTATACATACATGGACTCGTCAGGAAGAAGAAATAATTTGTGTATCAGTTGAAAGGATTCAAGGAAGTTGTTGCTGCTGGCTCGGGTGGTGTCTTCTCTCTCTCCCTCTCACTCCATTCCTCCTCTCTCTTCCCCCCTCCTCTTCTCTTCATTTCTATCTCCTTATACCCCTCCTCTTTCTTTCTCTCCCATCCCTCCCCTCTTCCATCCTCCCTCCTCTCCCCCACCTCCCTAAATGGCACATATGTATTTTATTGTGTACTCTCTCTCTCTCTCTCTCTCTCTCTCTCTCTCTCTCTCTCTCTCTAAATCGTTATGTGATGAGGATAATTTGTCCCAGAAATGGTCTCGGGGCCAAAAAAAAAAAATCAATTTATTATTTAATTTAGCGATCGATCTCTTCTCGTTACATAGGAATTGTTTTTATTTTTATTTTAACAAGTACCGGTTTAATGGAGAGAGAGAGAGAGAGAGAGAGAGAGAGAGAGAGAGAGAGAGAGAGAGAGAGATTACAAGTGTTATTCTATGTTAAGTAATTTGTTTTGTTGTATGTTATTATTATTATTATTGTTATTTGTTGTTCCTCTGTATTCTCTTTTTTCTTATTTATCATACTCCTCTTCTCTCCTATTCCACCTAGTATTCTCTCTTTTCTCTTTCTTCTTCTCTCTGTGTGCCTCTTATTTACTCGCCCATCCTTCACCTCCTTACCTCTGTGTACCAACGTTCATACACACAAGTTGCTCATCACTGTTCGTGTCTTAAAGCAATAATATAATTTATCTTGTGTTCAGAACTTAGCGCGTATATGTAAATAACCTTCCTCACGTTCAGCTATGTGTGTGTGTGTGTGTGTGTGTGTGTGTGTGTGTGTGTGCGTGCGTGTGTGTGTGTGTGTGTGTGTGTGTGTGTGTGTGTGTGTGTGTGTGTGTGTGTGTTTAGTTCCTACATTCCATAGGGAGAGAGGCTGAGGCTGCTCCACCCCGCTCTGGAGGTTGAACAGGTTAACACCGCCTCCACCACCATGGCCTCCACCACCACCACCACCACAACCACCACCTCTACCACCACCACCACCACAGTATCTCACAGAGTCTCAAGGCTGTCAGCACTTTTACCTGGTGAGTGGACCAACCTGACGCACCTGGGAAGTAGACGAGATAAGGCAAGTGAGGTGGTCCTGTCCTTACTCCGCCACCCACTCACCCTTCCTCTCCTCCCTCACCCTTCCTCTCCTCCCTCACCCTCCATCTCCTTCCTCACCTTCCTACACATTTCCTCCCCCCCCCCTCATTCCCTTCCTCCATCACTCTCCGTCTCCTACCTCCCTCACCTTCCTACACCTTTCTTCTCTCTCCTTCATTCCTTTCCTCCCTCACCCTCCATCTCCTCCCTCACCTTCTCTCTCCTCCCTCACCCTGTGTCTCCTCCTCCCTTACCCTCTCTGGGCCCCGACACTCGACACACTCACCAAGTTTGACATCCTGTCCAGTTGTAAGAGAGAGCATTTTACCCAAGGGATTCAGTCACCGTAATCAAGGGGTTGGCTTCGTACTTAAGGGATTAAGTCATTGTATCCAGGTAACACCATTGTCACCATTATATGCACAGACATCCACCGCTACCACCATGCACCAGTTACCATCACTGTCACCATTACACCACCAACCACCACAACTACTGTGAAACTATTGGTGGCTGGTGAGGGAGGTGGTCCGAAGTGTCACTGAAACATGAGAACTTTGGCCATCATTTTCGCACGATTTTATCTCATTTTGTCGTGTTTTGTGGAGTGTTGATAGTGAGAGAATGTTGCTTGAGTGGCGACCTTCCCTGCTGGCGACGAGAACTCATGGTCGCCACTCGCCAGTATGTATTTACGGACTACACAATTAAGCTACAGGTTGTACAGATTTACATGTATGACCAGGATTATTATGTAGAATTGTAGATGATATTATGTAGGAGTTTGGTCTCTTGTATTGGGGGTTTCCCGTGAGACATAGTTCGTGTTTATGTATTCGTGATAATGGCAGCTGTGTTCTTATTGATTACGAACAGAGGAGGCTCTTACGTCCCCCTTCAGGAACCCCCGATGTGGGTTTGTTTTACGTGGTGTGGGTTTGTTTACAATCGAGTCATTTTCTACCTAAATTTAACTTGATTGTCCTGCAAAAAATTGACTGATCTACCAACAATTGACTGATTTTCCTACAATAATTGACTGATTTACAACGAAATGCATCCCATACATAATAGACCAATCCCAGAACAGTTCCTTTGTCATAGAGAGGAAGAAAATTATCCCCCTAAACACACATCACTATGTCAGGTCACGTTTAAGCAGCCGCGTCTTAGGAGGGGAATGTGAGAAATGTCTGACCTGACCTTGTCTATGATCTGACCTCGTGTGTCGCTGGCGGGGATTAACAACGCCATATCCGCAATCACTTGACAATAACAGTGCGCGTTAAACTGTTGCGTTATTGATGAAGGAAAATGAGATGAGGGGTTTTTTTAGCCCCTTGGAAACTTGACAGACGTGAAGCTAAAAGAAATAATGTTGATTGATGTGAAGCTAAAAATAATGTTGATTGATACGAAGCCAAAAGTATTTACAAGTGTTCAAGAGACCTTAGACTCTGACTCTTGTGGTGGCCCTGACGGTGAATTTCAAGGCGTCTCTGGGATAATTCTTCACTCCCTGCATTGAGATGTCAGGGAGGGTGGTGGTGGTGGTAGGTGTCACATGATAAGTTAGCCTGCCTTCTCACTCCATCTGAAGGTAGTCTCTCTCTCTCTCTCTCTCTCTCTCTCTCTCTCTCTCTCTCTCTCTCTCTCTCTCTCTCTCTCTCTCTCTCTCTCTCTCTCATCAGATACCTGCATTCTCCTAATATTTTTGCCCTCTCATTCTTCAGCCACTTAACCTATTTTTTCATTAAGTGGACTAGAGGCAGCAGGAACTTTACGGACCCACAGAAGGATTAAGGACAGTACTTGTAGGATCTTATTTGGTGATCCTACAGCATCCAATGTGGGCTAAGGTGAAAGGTGAGGCCTCAATGTGTCCCTGAGAGAGAGAGAGAGAGAGTTACACACACACACACACACACACACACACACACACACATACATACATACACATCATTACCAATTAAGAGAAGTGGATACCAATAAAAACAAAAACATTTAGCATTTGCTCCTGTTGAGTACATTACCAAAGGCTTAGTTCCTCCAGTACATAACTCGTGATACCTGCTGTCACCTGAATACTAATTGGTTTGTCCTTCTCAGACTGTTTTTACTTGAGAATAGTGTGTGTGTGTGTGTGTGTGAACAGGAATAAATCAAGATTATCCTCGCCTGCGGGAGTCGAACGGCCGACCAGCAGCCAGTTAGCGAGGCATTTAGTAGACCGCGGTGTTAAGCAACCCATCCACCACACCACTTACCATTTGTCGTATCTGAGTGGCTGGTTATTATTGTATTGGTCTTGTGTTGTGAGGGTGGGAGGGCCAGGAGAGGAAGGAGGGAAGGGAGGACAGGGGGAGGTGGGAAGGGGAGAGAACAGGAGAAGGAGGGAGCAGAGGGAAGAATAGGGGAAAGGAGGGATGGCGGAAAAGACAGGAGGAATGGTGGTAATGAGTAAAGAAGGAGTAGGAGGAGGAGAGGAAGGAGGATAGGTCACCGTCCTACAGAATGGATATAGAATCCCTAGAAAGAATTCAGAGGAGAATGACAAGACTAATTCCGAGATATAGATAAAGTTCTTATAATATCCGAGCAGGATAGGACTCGTAGCAACGGATTTAAGTTGGATAAGTTTAGGTTTAGGAGGGAGATAGGAAGGAACTGGTTCACATATAGGGTGGTGGACGAGTGGAACAAGCTTAGCAACTCTGTAGTAAGTGCTGGAACGCTGGAAAGTTTTAAAAGGAGACTAGATAGATTCATGGATGATAGAGAGTGGTAGTAACTCTCGACAGGAGCTGCCATGCACAGGTCAACCGGCCTATTGCAGACTCCTTATTTTCTTATGTTCATTAGGAACCTTGAGAACAGAGACAGGTTAAAGCATCTTAATTTGCACTCCCTCGTGAGACGTAGAGTGAGGGGCGATATGATCGAGGTGTATAAATGGAAGTCAGGTCTAAACAAAGGGGACATTACAAAAGTACTCAAACTATCCAACCAGGAGCGAACTCGTAACAACGGTTTTAAATTTGATAAATTTAGATTTAGGCGCGAAATAGGTAACCATTGGTTTGGAAATAGAGTAGTGGGTGAGTGGAACAAGTTACCAAACATCATCATTAACTCGAACACGCTGGATAGCTTCAAACATAGGTTGGATGGATATATGAGCGATAGGGGTTGGGTGTAAACGGGACTGTTCAGTATGGGCCAATAGGCCCGCTGCAGTTTCCTCCATTCTTATGTTCTTGTGGAAGATAGGGGCGGAAGTAATGGGTACAGAAGGAGTAGGAGAAAAGAGAGGAGAGGGGAGGGAGGAGAAGAAGAGAGGAGAGGGGAGGGAGGAGAAGAAGAGAGGAGAGGGGAGGGAGGAGAAGAAGAGAGGGGTGGAGGTTGGTGTCCTGCTTGTGTGATGATCATAGGCTAATGTACTGTCACTAATGGCACAACCATGAGTACACCGAATCCTCACCTCTTGAGTCGACCCAATCACCACCTGAGTCCACCCAATCTCTACTTGAATCCACCCAATCTCTACTTGAGTCCACCCAATCTCTACTTGAGTCCACCCAATCTCCACCTGAGTCCACCCAATCTCCACCTGAGTCCACCCAATCTCCACCTGAGTCCACCCAATCTCCACCTGAGTCCACCCAATCTCCACCTAAGTACACCCAGCCACCTCACCTGAACACAGCCAGGTGATGAGCTTGAGTACACCCAATCATCTCTCTTTGAGTACACCCACTCAACCCTCCTGAGTACACATAATATGGCTGAGTCACCTGAACTAATGTTGTGTTGTATTATTGTATGTGTAATAAGATCACCTGAAGATTATCCTCAAAACTTTTCTTACCTGATGATTAAACACCTTAACGCTACCTGGGGAGTTAGGTTAGGTTAGGTTAGGTTAGGATAAAATAGATTAAGTTAGGTTAGCGTTAGGAAGGTTAATCATAGGTGATATAAGCTAGGGTGGTTGATCTTCAGGTGATGCATAGAACCTTCCCTCCCGCAAACAAATATCCATTAATCTAATCAATGAAAGTTAATATACTGTAGAGCTGACAACACACACACACACACACACGCACGCACGCACGCACACACACACACACACACACACACACATGAGGAAAGGCGAGGTGCAGAAACCGGACGTTGAAGCAGTGTTAATATTTCTTCACCAAATAAAACAAAATCTTTAGAGAAAAAATATTATTTACCTTTCGTGGATAAGGTGTGTTTGGTCAGCTGATGCGGACACCTGCAGCGAAGGAAGGGGGGGGGGGGTTACTGACCTGACCCCCAACACTATACTTAATTTCAGTATATTTCACATAGTAACACTGACTCGTCCCACACTGATGAATAATGTATGTGTAAAGGTTGAATTGGTTTTTAATTTTATTATTGATATATGTCTCTGTGTGTTTGTATATTTGTAATGACTTTAATTGGTGTTATTGTATCTCTTTTATTGTTCCTTGTATCTGTCTCTCCTACACTGCTAGTTCTCTTCCTTATATAGTCTCCCGCCACAGCCTTACCAAGACACGAGGGGAGGGTCTTGGGGTCACCACAGTCTGGCCACACGGCGTGCGTTAGGGTTGTGACGCTTTTCCATAACTCTTATTAAAGGTTCTTGTTAGGTTGTGGTTATAATGACGAAGGACTAGGACTCTTAGAATGGTATAAAGTGTGAGGGCAGGAGGTGGTGGAGGTGGAGGTCTTGAGAGGTGCAAGATGAGGCTGGCCAGAGGCAACGACCGCTGGATGGCTGTGGCGGCGGGGCGGGTTGTTCTCTCTCCGCCTCCCGCCCCGATACTTCCAGCCTCCGCCACAACATCCTCCTTCAACTGGCGCTCTAACACTGTCTTCACCTCAACTCTCCCCAATATACGACGGGTAGTATCAACCCTTGGTGTGGGAGTAGACGAGTAGATGGTTTGTGAAAGTTGCAAATCGAAGGAGATTTTGAATATTTTGGTAGTTGGCACCTGCGCGGGGTGTACTCAGCTGCCCGTAACCTTGGACGTCCTTGCTGAGCCCCGCGCTGCCACCTTCACTTTACATTTTATTAATATTAACACCACGGCACCGCGTCTGTCTCCCTGCTGCTCCGTGAACGCATACTGATCTTGGCAACAATACTGGTACAGGGAACCAGTCCTCAGTCATAATTGTAGTGGAATAATGACACCAAAAAACACATAACCAACGGCTTAATGGACCGCCCAAAATGGAAACCGACCTTCTTGGAGCGGAGACACGACTCTGCATCGTGCTAAAATTCTCTTTAGAATCACGATATGCGGTTAATTAATGTTCTCTTATGGATTATGCGATACCTGCAGCGTGTTCTGGCCTACACGCTCATCAGATATGCATTTCTGAAACACTGGGTGAATTAGTATGCGCGCGCAGGTCCCCCTCTCCCCCCCCCCTCCTCCCTCAATCCGTGTCCCAGTGGTGAATGGTCGTGTCGTGGTGGAACACTTCACCAAAAAGTAGTGATCAATTCGCTACGATCTTTTTTGCTTTCTTTTCGTTTTCGTTCTCATGAATAGACCCGCGGCGAGGTGGGTTATGAGCTGACCAATAGACCAGCCACAAGTTTTGGGTTAGTGGTGAAGTAGTGGGCAGTATACACACACCACACACTTATCCCTTTTCGTCTCTCTTTGTCCCAAGGTGGCGTTCCCTCAGGTGGTAGTCCTCTTCACGTCGTGTCCTAATGTCTTCTCTGTTTTACTCTTTCCCGTGTCCCTTCATGTCCCACGAAAGTTTCTATTCTCCCGTGTCCAACCATTAGGTCTCACTCCCATGTCCTACGTTATTGCTCCCCTCTCCATGTCCCACGTACCCCCCATGTCCTACTATTAATTTTCCACCCTCCCCCATGTCCCACCATTAACTGTCCACCCTTCCCCATCAACCTAGAGAAGTCGACTTGAGAAAGAGACTTAAGAGTACTTGTAAACCCGGACCTACGGCCTAGAAAACAGTGCGTTAATGTTCGAAATAAGGCAAACAGAGTATTGGGTTTTATATCTAGAAGTGTAAGTAATAAGAGTGCGGAGGTCATATTACAACTATATCTTGCGCTAGTCAGGCCGCACCTAGATTATGCTGTTCAGTTCTGGTGCCCTTATTATAGAATGGATATCAATTCACTGGAGTCGGTGAAGCGAAGAATGACGAAAATGATTCCGGGACTTAGGCGATATAGATAAAGTTTTTATAATATCCGAGCAGGATAGGATTCGTAGCAACGGATTTAAGTTGGATAAGTTTAGGTTTAGGAGGGAGATAGGAAGGAACTGGTTCACAAACAGGGTGGTGGACGAGTGGAACAAGCTTAGCAACTTTGTAGTAAGTGATGGAACGCTGGAAAGTTTTAAAAGGAGGCTAGATAGATTCATAGATGATAGAGAGTGGTAGTAACTCTCGACAGGAGCTGCCATGCACAGGCCAACCGGCCTATTGCAGACTCCTTATGTTCTTATGTCCCCCATTAACTGCCCCCCCCCCCCCATATCCTACCATTAACTGTCCACCTTCCCCTATGTCCCACCACCAGCTGTAACAGGACCTACAACCACAGGTAAGAATGTCACGGTACACTGACTTGTGATTATTGTCTCCCGTGTTTGTGGTCTTATATTATTATTTAGTAGTAGTAGTAGTAGTAGTAGTAGTAGTAGTAGTAGTAGTAGTATGGACGTATGAGAGAAAGAGAGAGACAGGTAGAAGTAAATAGCAGGATTAGTCTTTGTAAATAGTAATAGTTGTAGAAGTGTACGGGAGAGAGAGGGAGAGAAGTCCGCTATAAGGAGGTATACACTGAACCGACCAACCCAGAAATTCGGGAGAGCCACAAGACCAGACCCCGATCAAGTTTTTCGGACCCACCAATTCGCCCAATTTAACATTCACCGCCGACAAAAACACTATTACAAGCTACTCTCTATTCTCACCTGCTAATTACTTGATCCTGCAGGTAAGACAAGGAACGAGTGTAGAAGGTTGTTGGGGTGTGTTGAGGGTGGGGTGTGTTTGGGGTGGGGTGTGTTGAGGGTGGGTTGTGTTTGGGGTGGGGTGTGTTGAGGGTGGGGTGTGTCTTCTGGGGTGTGTGTGTGTGTGTCGTTATCCTCCTCCAATATCCGTGTCAGCAACTTCAAGGACGTGGAAATGTGGTCAGGAATTACTTGTTGATTTTTTTTTTATATATGTTTTTGTGAAATATTCAACACCAGAAATTTTTTATCATCAGTAAATTCACAAAAATTACGATTATACACAAAATAAAATAATAATAATAATAATTCTTTCGTACATTGTCTCAGGAACTTGACAAAGGAGGATTAGAAAAAATAAAAGTTTGAGTTATACAAGTTTTAAGATTTATGGAAGGTAGTTATAAGGGTCATTGTCCTGGTCGATGTAGAGAAATACCTTGGACTTAGGCAACACAGGTAGTAATATATTCAGTTGATTCTCGCACCTGATTTGGGGGTCGATAATGGGAAGAAGAAGGAGAAGAAGAAGAAGAAGAAGAAGAAGAAGAAGAATCACCTCTCGTTTCCACTATCTTGGAAACATTCTTGTGTATGTTAACATTTCCGACACCTTGACCAAGACATGTGTGGCGGCATTTCCCAGGGAGGGTAACATTATCGACACAGTGTCACCTGATTAATGCGGCGACTCTTATCTCCTCCCACTTGCTCCTGCCGTCCTCAGCAACCTTCACATTGCTTACTGGTTGTTAGAGAGATTATGTCA
Organism: Homarus gammarus; assembly: GCA_958450375.1. Lineage (NCBI taxonomy): Eukaryota > Metazoa > Arthropoda > Malacostraca > Decapoda > Nephropidae > Homarus > Homarus gammarus. Next base: position 5,626,072 of record CAUDMG010001775.1, read on the forward strand.
TGAGCTTAGAATTACCATGATACTGTGTGTGTGTGTGTGTGTGTGTGCGTGCGTGCGCGCGTGTGTGTGTGCGTGCGTGCGCGCGTGTGTGTGTGCGCGCGTGTGTGTGTGTGTGCAAGGTGTGTCCGATTGACGTCAGCATCATCATACCGGACATACAGAGGAATTTAAATAAAGTTGCCTTTGTAATGTTGACACACACACACACACTCAATCTCTCTCCTCTCTCCTGCACACACACACACACTCTCAATCTCTCTCCTCTCGCTTTTTATTCACGTGTCTTACGCCCTTGTCATTTCCCTCCATTATCAGTGATTTCTCTATCCCTTGATTCTCTCCAAAGGAAACTGCGGGAACAGATATGATAGATAGATAGATAGATAGATTTGTTTGTATAGGTAAACAACTTTGTAGGCTTAAAAATTGTTCTATGTATGTAAATGTTGATCTCTCTCTCTCTCTCTCTCTCTCTCTCTCTCTCTCACCTGACCTCACATAACCCGACCCCCCGCTGGTGAACAATGGCCCGCCACAACCTTTACCAAAATTGTGGAGGATCTCACCTAACTCTTTATGTATGTGTGTTTATGTGGTCTTGGCGGGGAATATTTTTCAGGGATAAAGAGAATATGTTTGTTTTTGCCTGTTAACACGTCGCATAAATTAGAGCTTATTATCATCTAGAATTACGGGTTATTTATATAATGATGGTAAACTCTCTCTCTCTCTCTCTCTCTCTCTCTCTCTCTCTCTCTCTCTCTCTCTCTCTCTCTCTCATCGTGATAATGGACGATATCTAGGAATATGAGAGAGAGAGAGAGAGAGAGAGGCACTCACATCTTTGGCGACGTGTACATACCTGGCCACCCGTACACACCTGCCCCCCCTCAACCACACCTGTCCCCCCTCAAGCACACCTGTCTCTCACCCATACCTGGTCACCCGTACACACCTGCAGCCACTTTGATCATGCAGGAACGATCACCGGCAGCTGGGTTACTCAGGTGGAAACTGTTCACGACCCTTTAATTGGAGAAGCGTGGCGGTGGCTCCCTGACCCGGCAGGTTTGCGATAAAGTTTTTGGTTGAGTATTTTTTTATATTTATATATTTATTATATTTTTGCAGGATGGCCAAAAATTCTCGCCTCAGTGGCTTGTTTTATTATTATTATTATTATTATTACTACTACTACTATTATTATTGCTATTATTTTTTTTATTATTAGTACTATTTTATATTTTATTTACATTACGTTTATTCATGTTTTACACCCAGTAGTTTATCTGGGGGGTGGTGGGGGGGGTTATAGAGACCATTAACCCCTATTATTATCATTAACTCCTATCACAGTATAGCGTCATTACCTAAAGTCCTAAACTATACCAATAAAATAATTAATGATATATAATAAAATAGTATAAATAAGATCATACCAGGTAAGTTTTTTATATTCGAGGAACCTAAATTAATATACGTCAAATATCATTACTTCATTAGGAACAAAGTCTGGTGTCCAGGTTTTCTCTATATTGCACGTGTTGAAATATATAGTTACGTGTTTGTTATATATTAAAAGTCTTAAGGTATCATTTGCATATCAAGATTTACCTGTTGACAAAAACTGGACCAGAAATCCTCGCCTCCAAGAAAAAAAAAAGTGTCGCAGATAACACACGCGCACACACACACACACGCAACACTCGCTAACACTGTCACATAAGTCAACACCATTGGCACACCCACTGCTTCTCTGGCTTGACCTGTGTGTTCTGAGAGAGAGAGAGAGAGAGAGAGAGAGAGAGAGAGAGAGAGAGAGAGAGATTGTGTATGTTTGTGAGGTGACGAAGAGGAAGAGGAGAGGGAGGAGAGAGAATGATACCATAGCCTGAGGTGAAAGAGTAGAGAGGAAGGTGGGCTGGCCGCCGTCCCCCACCCACGCTGCTTGGTCAGGTAACCCCCCATCCTTCCCCCTCCTCCTCCCCCTCCCGCTGTGGCCTGTCAGGGATACTGCCGCCGTGACCCTCAGTGGTGCGTGCGGCCGTTGACCCCGTGGCTTCTGCTGGACTTAAGGGTCACGGGGAGGGGGGGGGGGGCTCTTGGTTACAGCGGGTCAACCTCGTGCTTGTCATTCTCTGCTGGACTGAGGTTCATCGAGGTCAGTCTATCCCTTCAAGACCTGCTGCAGGAGGGTCATGAAGGTCTTGAGGTTATATTTGGCCATCTGTCCCTCAACACCTTCTGCAGGAGATGAAGGAGAGGTTACGAAGGTCTTGAGGTTATATTTAGTCAGTCTTTCTCTCAACACCTTCTGCAGGAGATGAAGGAGAGGTTACGAAGGTCTTGAGGTTATATTTAGTCAGTCTTTCTCTCAACACCTTCTGCAGGAGATGAAGGAGAGGTTACGAAGGTCTTGAGGTTATATTTAGTCAGTCTTTCTCTCAACACCTTCTGCAGGAGTATAGACAAGGAGGTTGGTGAGGGCCTTGACATGGTTTCTGTCTCTCAGGTAATGGTAGGTGTGATTAGTCGTTGAGATGATTACAGGTAATGAGTGAGAAGCAGGTAATGGTCGCTGGGTGTCACATTACCTGTCTTCAGTTAATTAGGGATTATTTTCTTCTGTTGTATTTTTCCATCCACTAATTTCTTCTTCCACCTACCAGTCTCCTCCACCTACCAGTCACCTCCACCTACCAGTCACCTCCACCTACCAGTCACCTCCACCTGCCATTCTCCTCCACTACAGCTAATAGAGACTCCGGGTTATATTGTGTTTGTTAAAAAAGAGTTTGAGTGATTTGTTGCTAATCTCCTCCTCCCTCTCCCTCCTCCTCTTTCTCCTCTTTAAATCTTTCTTTCTTTTCCTATTTGTCATATCTTCTTTTGCTTCTTCCTCCTTTTCCTCTTTTCTTAAACTATAACTCCTTCTTTCTCCTCCTACTCCTCTTCATCATTCTCCTTCCTTTTCCCTCCTCATTACCCTATTATCTCCCTATTCTGTAGTTCCTTCCATTGTTTCCACATTTCCTTTAACTCTTATCACCTCTTTTTCACCCTCTTATCCGTGTCAGTATTTTGAGTCGACCATTACACGGATTAGCTTGAAGATCCGATCATTTGTTTATCTTACACGAACGACTAACCCAGGATCCGGATTAATAATAGAGGCGTTTGTCAATTGTTTTTTTCCTCCTCCTTCGCCATATTGGATTTATCTTACATGAACGACTAACCCAGCATTTAGGAATTAAGACTCAATCATTTGGTAATTGAGACTCGGCATTTGGGGGATTGACTTTCAGTATTTATCATTTAGGATTCATCATGTTAGCAGTTGATTTGCCTTTTAACTTGTCAATATTCTACCCGTCAGTAAATCAAGGTATAAATCCAGGTCATAATGGGGATAATCTACTAGTGAAGATAACCTACTAGTCGAGATAACCTACTAGTGAAGATAATCTACTAGTCGAGATAATCTACTAGTCGAGATAATCTACTAGTGAAGATAATCTACTAACCCCTCGTGTACAGGCTCCCCTCTGAACTGAAAAAAATCGTCTGGCCTTAATCAAACACACATTAAAAGTGGCGTCCTCGTATAGTGATGAGGTTAAAAAATAAATAAATCCCACTCGACAGCTGTACAGTAGCGAAGATCAACAACCCGAGAAGCTCCTCCCTCAAGTTAAGATAAAAGGGTTAATTCTTATATTGCACACGTTGCATAATTAGTATAATTATTATTGTAACTCGATCTCTTGTGTTGGTTTGTTACTCTGGGTTGTACAGTCGTCCGCCTCTGCCTGGGGGGTGTTGCTCGACTAGTTTCAGGGGGTAGTTCTTATCTTACCTGCGACTAAGACCCCCTCCACCTGAGACCCCTTCCACTCACTCCCCCCAGCAAGAGAATTAAGGAAAGAGGGCAGAGGTTTTTTTCGCGCGTGTGTGTGTGTAATAATAATAATTAACGGTTTATCGAAAAAGTTTTGCAGCCCGAAGGCTGAAAATATACATTCGACAAAAATGACTTATTACATACAAAGACATGGGGTGGGTGGGTCGTTTAACAAAAGCTTTCATTACTGAAAGGAGAAGGAACATGAATTGAACAGACAAATTATTATAGTTTAAAGTTGATGGCCCGGGCTGGTGTCTTGCCTTACTGTGTGAGGTCACGTGGGCCACGTGGTGCAGTAACTCGTCTGTAGATGTTGACATGAGAGACCTCACGTGGTCATGGAGACACCGGGTGGTGTGGGGTGGTGTCACAGTACCTCACTCTCTGCTGGGTGGTGTTGTGTTATCCCATAATCAGGTGTAAAGCTGACCCATTGTTGTTCCCAGGGTGGACTGATTAACAACACAACCTGGTCAGAAGATGGTGGTCCGTTCCCAGAGGTGCTTATCTCACTGGTGGGTCACTGCTCTCACTGGTACTGACTAATGCTGGCTTAAACACTGTTCATCACTGTTCCCGCTTCTTTCCGAAACGAAACTGTCACTTTTGACAGGATTTTGCTAATATCCCGGTGATGAGGATGGGTCGAGGAGAGGGACTTGAGGAATGGGCCCACATTAGCCAAGGGGCACAGCAGGAGCAGCGCCTGACCTCCCTCTGGTGGTCACGTGTGTGTGTTGTGAAATTTTTCTTCTTTTGTGTTGTAGCCAAATAGTGTTCTTAAAACATTCTTACGTTTGTTGCTATGAAATATTCCTCAAATAACTTCTGTCTTCAGTTTTAATCCAATGTTTTTCTCTCGACTCCTCCTTCAGGTATATGAGAACCAATTGTTCATCACCTTCAGGAGTTCTCTTATGTGTGACAGTTCTGGATTTTTTTCATAATTTGTTTTGTTTACCTACGTGAGATGTGGAGGTGAGAGCATTACATAAGTATCAGTAGGTGGTGGTGGTGTTAGGGGGGGTAGCCGGCAACCTCGCCTTAGACTTTGTAAGGCTTCTGACCGGAATCTGCGACACTCAGGTTATGAGACGCATTACTGGGAGTTCCTTCGAGTTCTACCCCCTTCCCCTCCCTCCTCTCCCTTCTCCCCTGCTCTCCTCCCCACCTCTATCCCACTCCCCCTTCCACCCTCCTTCCCACCTCTACCCTCCTCCCCACCTCTACCCCACACCCTCCTCAACCACACCCCCCTTGTACCCATCAATGATACTCACCCCCATCGATCTAACTAGGAATCCACCTCATTGTTCCTCCGCACCCTATCTCCCCCAACATCATCATCCTCCTCCCCCCCCCTCCTCTTGCTTCCCGATTCCACCCACTCCCACCCACACACATAAATTCCCCCCTTAGTCCCCCTACACTCCAGCAAAGTACACCTTCCCCATCCCTCTCCCCATCCCTCTCCCCATCCCCACACTCGGTGTCTCCAACCTGTAATACATAACACAATACTAATTAACAAATAAAGGTCATACAGGTAAGACAGGTAATTTGTCCCCTCATGAATTAAAATCAAACTGTATGATTTAATATTTTTTTTTTGGCGTTTATTAAATATAGGAAGTGTGTGAATCATAATATTAAATACAGATAATCAAATAAGTGTCGGAAAAAAATATCCCCCACACCAAAAGTATCTATTAGTCAGGTCAGGAAAGGTGTGATTATTATTATTATTATTACTGATTAAGAAACTGTATTCACTGTGTTTTAATTATGTGATGATATAGTAAAGTTTTTGTTTTTATTTAGAGAATTATTTATATATATTGAGGTATAACGAGCGTGATAGTTCAGGGTTAGTCAGTGTCTTCAGTGAGATGTTCCAGGCATTGTCTTGTTGGTATTTTGTTTTACTGATATAGTAATAATGTGGAGTGTATTAATAATAGTGTTATTATTTTTATTGTTATTATTATTAATATTATTATTATTATTATGATTATTATTATTTTTATTATTATTATTATTATTATTTTATTATTATTATTATTATTATTATTATTATTATTATTGTTGTTGTTAGCAGTGTTATTATTATTAGTTGTTGTTGTTAACGTTACTGTGTTGTCATTACAGGTACGTTGGGCAGAGTGGTGACCTGGTCTGGCTACACTGCTTGTGAGTAAGTAACGCATTAGTATTTACCTGGCGGCTCCTTGTACCCCACAGCTCGCCTGGCTTCTTACCAGGTCCGGAAAATATAGGTAATTCTCATGTATCTGAAGAGTAATTAACCTGACCTTACACACACACACACACACTCACTCTCACTCAATATTGTCAAGGTTAAAAGAGTAACTAGTAGATGTCCTTTCCATAACCAGAGAAGTGAATTGGGTGTACAGTGTTTGTTATGTAAAGTAGACCATCTAATGAATTGTAGGACTGTTTAAACTTCTTCCTCTCGGCCACCAGGTATTTCTAAAGGTAACGGAACTACAGGTAAGATACCGTACCAAATACCTCTCTCTAATAAACATCTTTGTAGTCTCCCAAAAATATGTCTTCGTTAGTCTGTACATTGTGGTAACTTTGGTAGGCTACATAATGAGAAATATATGCCATTCCTTTATCAGTGACAAGAAGCTGCTGGACTGTTCGACCTTCGGGTTAAATTCTCTTTATTGTTCATTTGTGTGTCGGAAAAATGGTCGGATTCCAAGGTGGCGGTGGTGGTGAAGGTGGCGGTGGCGGTGGCGGCGGTGAGATCCTGCAGATGGTGACACGAGGCGTCATTAGTGGTGGCAGCGGTGGGAATCCGACCCGAAAGATTGAACTGACATGAAACTCTGGCCATGGGGAGGGACATTCAACTCTCTCGACACTACACCCAACACATCTCCCAATTTGGACACCCAATATGGACATTCAGGTGACAGCACGACTCCAGAACAGTGTTTGGAGGAGATGAGGGTAGGGTAGGGTAGGGTAGGGGAGGGGAGAGAATACCTGGTGCCCAAACACTGCTCCCCGTCCCCTCAATAGCCCCTTGCCTTAATGTGGAGACGAACAATGCCAAGAAGATATGGAAAGACTTGTCAAAGTAACTTGTGTAGGAGTGTGTGTGTGTGTGAGTGAGAGAGAGAAAGAGAGAGAGAGAGAGGCGTGGTCTTGGCTAGGCATGTAACCCCCCTCCTCACCCTCTACCTCCCTACTGTCACTCTGACCTTTCCCTCCCTCACCTGGTAGACAGACGGGACCAAGGACTGTCTCGTATATACCTCATGCTCGTATATCTTTCCAGCAGGTGCATATCTCCGGCAGGTATATTCATTTGGGCTCCAGCATATATCTGGCAGGTATACACACCCCTGTCTCGGTCTGTACCTGTGTCGTTTGCATATCCCCGTGATCAGTACAGGTAGTTGTCCTTGGTGGGAGTATTATGCGTGTAGACCACTGATACATACCTCTTGAGTGGATATTTATGTATCATGTATGTATACCTTCCGTATCATGATTATAGGCCATCTGTTTGTGTATCAGAAATGGTCTTAGAGTTTTGTTATCAAAGGATGTCTAGTCTTGAGAATTAAAAACCTGATATGTGATTAGTTGTCATGATATATGGATCTCCCTCTAGCTCATGTCAGGTGTGTGGAGGAGGAGATTGCAGGTGTGCAGGGGTAGGTAGAGGTGTTTCAGGTGTGAGGGAGATTACAAGTGTAAGGAGTAAGGAGTCAGGTAGGGAACCAGGTGTACAGTTTATTAGGTATGTGGTAGGGTCACGACAGATGTGGGTGAGGATACAGGTGTGTGCTCCGGGGTCACAACAGGTGTAGAGGACGTTGCAGGTGTGTACTCTGAGGTTACGACAAGTGTGTGTGTGTGCGTGTGTGTGTGTCGTGCGCGCCTTCTGCCCACAGTAGGATCTCATGTACCCAGGTGGTGAGTGGGAGGGGGGGGGGTGAGTACAGAACTGCCCCCAGCATACCCAGACCAACAACACTGGCTGGGGGTCAGTGTTAGGGTCCACCAAACAGACAGACAGACAGACAAACGGACTCAGGTTTGGTAAATTCCCCCTCCCCTCCCCTCCCCCCCTCCCCTCCCCTCCCCCCCCCTCCCCCTCCCCCCACACAAACATCGAGTCTCTGAGACGTGTTTACAAGACAGCCAGCTCGTTGTTTGCCTTGTTGCAAATACTCAGACCTTGTTTATAGCTTTGCAACATGTTGTTCTTGTTTGCAATATCCCAGTCATGTTGTTTGCAATGCCCCCATTATGTAGTTTGTAATATATGTCCTCTTTGTTGTTTACAGTAAGTCCACAATGTTTTTTTTTACGTTAGATTCAAATTTTGTTTACCATTAGTGATGACAACATACACCTCTCTCTCTCTCTCTCTCTCTCTCTCTCTCTCTCTCTCTCTCTCTCTCTCTCTCTCTCAAAAATGCCATCATCATTATTAGGTGTTACAGGATAATGTTCCTTTAAGGACACACCTGGCGATAATTACAAGTGAAATTGCCTCAGGTAGTCTTAGCTACTTTTGGTGAGGTCTAGTGTGTGTGTGTGTATGTGTGTCTGTGTATGTGTGTCTGTGTATGTATGTATGTATGTATGTATGTATGTATGTATGTATGTGTGAGGTTTTAACTGTGCAGAGTAATTACTACCAATGGGTGACTCTCCCTCCGTCTTGCATGACTTGGAGGAAAATTGCAGTTGGCAGTAAAGTGGCGTCTAATGGATTTCGTTTCTGCTTTTTCGCGGGACTTAGTGTGAGAGGTGTGTGTGGGGGGGGGGGGGTGATGTATCTTTACGAGAGGAGGCTGTGTGGATGGGGGTGGGTATGTGGGTGTTAGGGCGACCTCTCTTGGGTGTTATAAGATCTTCTCATCGTTCACTATTACGGAAAAACACTTAGTAAACAGTGAAGAGGACTCGAGACGGGACTGCCTTCTAAAAGTATTTCACCGTCGGCCATTTTGACAGGTAACGTCAGGTAAGTGGGGGAGTTAATGGCTTGTTCTTCTGATACCTCTTTAATTACCTATCTTGTTGAGGGTAGTTGTTAGGGTACAGGTCGTTCATCTTTACCCCCTCCCTCCTTAGCTCTCCCCCTTCCCCCTATCTCTCACCCTCTCTCTTAGCCCTCTCTTCCCTCCAGCCCTCACCCTTCCCTCCAGCCCTCGCCCTTCCCTCCAGCCCTCACCCTTCCCTCCAGCCCTCACCCTTCCCTCTAGCCCTCACATCTTGCTCTCCCCATCCTCCTAACCCCTCATCTCCCCTAGCCCTCCCTTCTCCCTAAACTTCCCCCTCCCCGCCCCTCCCCTCTCGTCTAGCCCTCTCTTCCCCTCCCCTCTCGTCTAGCCCTCTCTTCCCCTCCCCCCTCGCCATTGTTACCCAGCCGTCGTCAGTCACTATGCGTTAAGTGGACAAGACAGTGTTATCCTACAAGACGTCAGCTGATCTCGTAACTCCCCAACACCGAACTGACCAACCACGACTGATGACGGTACTGTGTGTGTATGACGTGGCTCTGTATGGCGTGGCTCTGTATGACGTGGCTCTGTATGACGTGGCTCTGTATGGCGTGGCTCTGTATGGCGTGGCTCTGTATGACGTGGCTCTGTATGACGTGGCTCTGTATGACGTGGCTCTGTATGACGTGGTTGTAAGTTTAGGTCTTGGAAGGGGGGGGGGGATATTTTTTTGTTTATTAAGGTATTAAAATTTCGGGTCGATACTGCAAATGAATTAATTAAAACATCTTCACGTGTTACTTAAATAATTAATCTACCTGTCGTGTCTAGATTTAAGGGAGTAAACGTAAAACACCCTGAGTGTATTGTGAGCCTTAACATTTACTGATGAGAGAGAGAGAGAGAGAGAGAGAGAGAGAGAGAGAGAGAGAGAGAGAGAGAGAGACTTGTATAGGAGGTGCAAAAGGTTGGGATTAGGTAGAGTATGAGGAAGTGGTTGAGGGAGGGGGTGGGGGGTGGGGGGAGGCATAAAGTAGGGAACCGCATTAAGGGAAGATGAAGGGAGGTGTAGGTAACAATGAGGGTGGCGAGGAAGGGGGCGGGGGGGGGGGAGGTGAGACATTAGTTATCTAGAAGGGGGTGGAAGGAAGAGAGGGAAGAAGAGAAGGTGAGAATGGGAGGGGTAGATCAGGGTGGCGAAGAAGGAAGGAAGGAAGGAGGGAAGGCAAGAAGAAAGGTGAGGGTGTTAAGGATGGCCAGGAACAGCTACTTGGCATCTCAGAAGGTCAACAGGTTAGATAAGGAGGGTGTGAGATGGAGGCTGAGTGTGTCTCAGGTATGCCTCCTATTCCTCCTCCTCCCTCTCTCCTTCCCTTCTTCTTCTTCTTTCTCTTTTTCTTCCTCTTCCTCTTCCTCCTCCTCCTCCCCCTCTTCTTCCTTCTCCATCAGATGTTACAGAGAAATTTATGAGTTATTGGAATATTCAGGGGGAAGAATTCTCACATACATACATACATACAGTACATACATACATTGAAAGATATTCAGCACACCTTAATTATGATATAGAAATTAGTGTGTCCAAACTGTATTCCTAGTAATAGCTTTTGTCTCTGGACTGACTGACTGACTGACTGACTGACTGACTGCCTGACTGCTGGTGGTGTGGTGGTATCTGAAGGCTGTATCAGACCTCAACTTACTGTACTTTGCTTGAGGTTACACTGTGTCGTAAACCGAGACTCAGATCACTAGATGGAGATAAGAGCATGACCTAGCCCCCACACACACACACACACACACACACGCACACACACGCACACACACCGCCCGAGGTTGGTAGGAGAGATGTGATATTAATGGTGGTGGTGGAGGTAGTGGTGGTAATGGTAGTGGTGGTAATGGTGGTGGTGGGTAATGGTGGTGGGGATGGTGGTGACAGCTAACAATGGTCTCTTTGGGGTGGAGGACTCACTCTTTTTCTCTTCTTGGGCATCCTCACCTCACCCCTCAGCCACCTTCACCTCACCCCTCAGCCACCCTCACCTCACCCCTCAGCCACCCTCACCTCACCCCTCAGCCACCCTCACCTCCCCTCATCTTACCTCACCTCATCTTACCTCACCTCATCCCTCATCTTACCTCACCTCATCCCTCAGCCACCCTCACCTCACCCCTCAGCCACCCTCACCTTCCCTCATCTTACCTCAGCTCATCTTACCTCAGCTCATCCCACATCTACCTTCACCTCAGCTCATCCCTCAGCCACCCTCACCTCACCTCATCTTACCTCACCTCATCCCTCAGCCACCCTCACCTCCCCTCATCTTACCTCAGCTCATCTTACCTCAGCTCATCCCACATCTACCTTCACCTCAGCTCATCCCTCAGCCACCCTCACCTCACCACCCAGGCAGCCTCCCGCCACGCACCTTCACCGCCTCCTGCACCAGCACCTGAGGGAGACTATTATTTACTGCTTAATTAACCTTATACACCCAGCCTACCACCTGTGTGTATTCGTTACTCTGGGCGGCTTGGGGTGGGTGGGTGGCTTTGGACGGTTATCTGTGTAGATCTGAACTCGTATATCAAGAGGTACTTCCATGCCTCCCCTGGTCAGCCCTCCCGTGTATCACCCTCCAACACACCTCCAACACCACCTCCAACACACCTCCAACACCACCTCCAACACCACCTCCAACACCACCTCCAACTCACCTCCAACACACCTCCAACGTCACCCCCAACAACCTCACCTTACACACCTCCAACACACCTCTGAACATCTTGTGAGGCGAAATTTCTACCATGGAGCAATAAGATGACGTCACGTAAAGGAATAGAACAGTCACCAGGTCAGAGGGATTCTACGTAGATTACTTCAAGATAAGTTACAGAAGTGACATAAGTAAGACATTTTCAGGGGTTAAGTAAGATTAGACTAAGCCTCCGGGGAGTGGGTGGGGTGGGGGCGTGGGGTGCGGTTGGGGTTGAGGAGTGTGGGGTGATGTTGGGTGAGGTGGGGAGGGATGGGAGTGTGAGGGGGGGAATAGGGAGGGGTATGGAGGGGAGGGGAGGGGAGAGGGGGGGGGCAGTGTAATGGTTTCTGAAGATATAGCGTGTGAGGAAGATGGTGTGTTTAAAGTTGACCTGCAGGCGTCGTTGTTTGTATCGCCACCATCAGTATTCCTCAACGACGCCGCTTAGTGTAGTAAGGTTCTGTGGGGGTGATACCTGAGGCTTACCCGACGCCTTGGCCGCATCTAGGGACCATAAACACTATCACCAGTCGGGTATCTTAATCCATACACACAGCAGCAATTGTCCTCGCCCCTGGCTATACCCGCACGCCCTCCCTTATGCCCCTAAACCTGTACCTTCATGCCTCTTTCCTCTCTTATGCCTCTAAATCTCAGCCTTCATGCATCTATCCTCTTTTATGCTATGCCCTACCCTCCCTTATCCTATGCCCTGCCCTCCCTTATGCCATGCTTTACCCTCCGTTATGCCATGCCTTACCCTACCTTCCCTTATGCCATGCCTTACCCTACCCTCCCTTATGCCATGCCTTACCCTCCTTTATGTCATGCCCTACCCCCAAACTTCTACCTTCATGCCTTTACCTATGCTGCTCTCCTTCCTTATGCCCCTAAATCTCAGTCTTCGTGCTTCTACATTCCACCTTCATGTCTCTACCATCTACATTCACGCCCCTTACCCTCCCTCCCTCCCTCCCTCCCTATGCATCCTCACACCCCTACACCTTCCCTCACGCCCCTACACCCCTACCCTCATGCCCCTACACCCCTACCCTCACGCCCCTACCCTCACGCCTCTACACCCCTACCCTCACGCCTCTACACCCCTACCCTCACGCCCCTACACCCCTGCCCTCACGCCCCTACACCCCTACCTTCACACCCCTACACTCCTACCCTCCCTCCCGCACTTCATGTTACTATAGTCTCAATGCAAATTCTAATAACCTACCATTTTTACCCTGGCTTAAGTTCCCGCCGCTAATTACGAGAAATATTGAACGTACGAGAGAACCTGGGCTCCTGTAGGGACATATTTCGCCTGTGTAGTTAAGGACACTGACTCGTGGGTGACTCTCCAGGGGCGGCGCCGCGTGTGGAAGGACTTAGAAGGATTTGATTGGTGTCCACATAACAAGCACGGTGTACAGGGTGTCTCAGAATATTTTTTTATACACACCGCCTTGTAGATTTTTGGTAGCACTCACGTGAACGTTTTTTTATTACAAGAGCAACGTTGTTCTCATTTCTTGATGGGTAAGGTATCTCTAGAACGTTGTAGGTTAGGTTAGGTTAGTATAGCATTAGATTAAGTTAGGCTTGAATAGGTTAGGCAAGGTTAGCGTTAGGTTAAGTTTGGTTTGGTTACGTTAGGTTAGTGTTAGATTAAGTTAGACTTGGTTAGGTTAGCGTTCGGTTAAGTGGGGATTGCTTTGGTTAGGTTAGGGTTAGATTGGGTTAGGTTAGGTTAGCGTTTGGTTAGGTTAGTGTTTGAGTGGTTAATCTTCAGATGATCCGCTCGGGGTTGAATGGATTATGGATATTTCTTCAGTAACGTAAAGTATTGTCGTGTTGCCGTCTATCTTCTTTTAGACGTGTGTGTGTGTGTGTGTGTGTGATGGTGGTAGGTGATGGTGGTGGTTGTTAAGTGATGGTGGTGTGTGGTGGTAGGTGTACTGAGGATGTTTGAGGGAAGAAGGGCAGGTGATAGATGGCATGTAATAAGTGGTAGTAGTAGTAGTAGTAGTAGTAGTAAGTGATGGTAGTAGTGGTGTGTGGCAAGTGGTAAGAGGAGGTTGTAGTGGTGGTGGTGAAGACCAGTTCAACGACTCTTAGGTGGGGTGGCAGTGGAGGAGGGGGGGGGGGGGGTGGCGGTATAGGAGCAAGAAGAGGAGGAGGAGGAGGAGGGCAGTAGTGTAAACCGGACACTCTGGGTGGTAGTAATGGACGCTAGTATGAGTGAATGAAGGAGGGACAGCAAGACAGAGGAAAGGTAAGACGGAGGGAGGGAGAGAGAAGGTAAACATACGGTATGAGGTGGCATCATTACCCTTACTTTAACTCCTTCCTTCTCCCTTCCTCCCTCCTTCCTTCTTCCTCACCCTTCCCCATACCCCCCTCACCCTTCCCCATACCCCCCTCACCCCACCTAGACATCAAACACCCCTTTTATTAAACCTTCAACCATGTAAACAAAACCACTTTTTATTATTTTAAGCCCACCAAAATTTTTTCCTTTCTGAGTAATTATGTGTTAAGGAGGGGGAGGAAGGCAGGGTAGGGTCGTGTGGTAGGGTCGTGTGGTAGGAGTGTGTGGTAGGGTCGTGTAGTAGGGTCGTGTGGTAGGGTCGTGTGATAGGGTCGTGTGGTAGGGTCGTGTGGTAGGGTCGTGTGGTAGGAGTGTGTTGTAGGGTCGTGTGGTAGGGTCGTGTGGTAGGAGTGTGTGGTAGGTGTGTGTGGTAGGGCCGTGTGGTAGGGTCGTGTGGTAGGGTCGTGTGGTAGGAGTGTGTGGTAGGGTCGTGTGGTAGGAGTGTGTGGTAGGGTCGTGTGGTAGGAGTGTGTGGTAGGGTCGTGTGGGAAGTTGAAGGGTTAGTGTAGGTATCCACCCAGGTTGCTGGTAGTCATGGTAACCTTTACCTGGACGAGAGTGATTAGGATTAGCAAGGTCACCTGTTAAGTTACCATACTCAAGGTGTTAAGTCATCGTATTCAAGGGATTAAATCACCATATCCAAGGGGTTTAAGTCACCACACTCAAGGGGTTAAGTCATCGTAATGAAGAAATTTTATCTTAATCTTGGCTCCAGGTAAATTAAACACACCTGGCTGCCAGTGCACACCTTACGGGCAATACACACCTGGCTGCCAATGCACACCTTACGGGCAATGCACACCTGTTACGTAACTCGCCTGGCCAAGTGCACGCAGGTTACACAACACACTCCTGTAGTCGTCACCTGTTTATCACTTACATAATAGTAGTAGTAAGTGATTTTATTTTACGAGTCTCTACACTGTATCAGTAAACATGACCTGATGACCTGTGGCTGTACTAGGGGCCTGTACCTGTAACCCCATCTCTAGTTCTTTTGTAGCCCTTGTTAATGCTTGTAAGTAGACACTTTAGCCCTTGTAAGTACTTGTAAATAGACGGTAGCCCCAAAAAACTGACTACTCAGGTAACTTTAGTCAGGTAAATGTGTCAGGGCTGTGAAGAAGAAGAAGAAGAAGAAGAAGAAGAAGAAGAAGAAGAAGAAGACTCCTCTTCTCGTGGAGGCAGGGAGGAGTAGAAGAGGTGTGTGTGTGGGGGGAGATGTCAGCCTCTTTATGCAAATTAATTCTTATGAAGTTCTTGTAAGACGAGCCATTATGTCTTGCCAGATGATGCTCCTCCACAGTATATTGACGTATATTGACTGAACCTATCTGCATATCCAGCCATCTCCCCCCCAACCCCCCACTCCCCCCCCAACCCCCCCCCCCCCCCCCAACCCCCCCCTCTCCTCGACTTACCTACCAATCCACCCACCTCTTCCTTCTCTCTTCTCCTCTTTACCGGACCCCAACTCTTCTCCTCCTCCTCTCCCCTCCACCTTCTTTCCTCCTCTTCTTTACATCCCCTCTCAACTATCATTTCTTACCCCTCTCCCTCCTCTTCTCTCATCCACTCCCTCCCTCTCCTCCCCATTCTCTCCCCTCTTTTCCCTCTCCTCCTCACTCCCTTCTTCTCCTCTCCTCTCCTCCACATTCCCTCCCCCTTTCCCCTCTCCCCTTCATCTCTCGTTTCCTTCACACCCCATCTCCCTCTCTCCTCCTTCTCACCCTTATCCTCTCCATCCTCCTCCCCCTCCTCCTTCTCCCCACTCCCTCCTCTCCTTCACCTCCTCTCTCCCCCCTTAGACATTTACATCAAATATCCTGTCTGTGAGGGGGGGGGGGCGTAGAGACGAGGAGGCGGAGGAGGGGGCGACGGTGGGGGGAGTGAAGGATCCAGTTTTGATATGTTGGAGTGAATCTGTTGTTATGTAAGATGGGGGAAGGAAGGAAGGAAGGAGGGAGGGAAGGAGGAAATATTTTTGTTCAGTTTATCCTGAGAGATGAACAATAATAATAATAATAATAATAATAATAGTAATAATAATAATAATAATAATAATAATAATAATAATATAGTTTCAGTATCATTAGATCTTGCAAGTTAACAGTTAAGAACAACATAAAGACCCGCCCAGCATCTCAGGCAGGTGTAAAAACTGAAATTAGACAGCTCATAATTATAGGACACCCTGGGATGTCCTGAGCGAGGCGCGGGGACATCTCTTGTGAATGTATGTACCTTTGTGGTGTATCTTTTGTCGATGGGTGATGTCCGGAGGGTGAATGATGTGAGGTGTCATAATTGTGATTGTTGAGTGGTGTCCTAATTGATGTTGGTTGGTGTGAGACGTCCTAATTTGTTGATGTGATGTGTCCTAATTGTGGTTGGTGGGTGGCGTTATATTTGTGGTGTGAGGTGCCTTAATTGTGGTTGGTGGAGGGTGTGAAGTGTCCTAATTAATGTTTTTTTTTCGGGAAATAGCCCACCCGGGCAGGTCATCGACCCACAACGGGGCCTGGGGGGGGGGGGGGGATAAGAATTGTCAACTGATATCATAGGAGAATAAAAGAAGAGAACAGATCGAGAGTTAGAAAGGTTATATATGTTGTGTTGTCAATAGTAAGATAAACAATTGAGACCCTGCAATTGTGTGTAAATGAGGCAGAAAGTCAGATCAGCAACCTGGGACTTGGTCACAATTTTCCTGATGCCATATGGCAGCAGGGTCTACCATTAAACAACATATTATGTGTGTGTGTGGGTGGTTTAAGCGTCGCCCCTCCCAAGAAAAACAAAATTGATGACACGTGACTGGTAAGGAGCGGTTACGCTTATAAGGTCTTTGTGTAGGCGTAGGAGTGTTAGTCACAAAACTAGAAAGGTCATCCTAAAACTCTATCTTGCTTGTCAGACCTCACTTGGATTACGCAGTTCAGTTCTGGTCACCGTACTACAGAATGGATATAGAATCCCTGGAAAGAATTCAGAGGAGAATGACAAGACTAATCCTGGGCATCAGGAACCTTGAGTACAGAGACAGGTTAAAGCATCTTAATTTGCACTCCCTCGAGAGACGTAGAGTGAGGGGCGATGTGATCGAGGTGTATAAATGGAAGGCAGGGCTAAACAAAGGTGATATAACAAAGGTACTTAAACTATCCAACCAGGAGCGAACTCGTAACAATGGTTTTAAATTAGACACATTTAGATTTAGGCGCGGGATAGGTAAACATTGGTTTGGAAATAGAGTAGTGAACGAATGGAACAAGTTACCAAACATCATCATTAACTCGAACACGCTGGATAGCTTCAAACATAGGCTAGATGGATGTATAAGCGATAGGGGTTGGGTGTAAATGGGACTGTTCAGTATGGGCCAATAGGCCCGCTGCAGTTTCCTCCATTCTTATGTTCTTCCAATATCTTCCCAGGCGGTAGTACCTCCCTGTGGTGTGAGGTGTTCTAATTGTGGTTGATGGGCATGAAAGGGATTGAGGAAGGTGGTGGTCAAGGAGTCCTACTAACAATGGGGCTCGATCTCTGACATGTCTTAATGATTGTGGTGGTCAGGTGTCCCAATTGTAGTTATAGGAGTAACAGGTACCGACTCTAATGACTGGTTTGGTAAGTGACTGTAGGCCTTGAGTGACTGACAGTCACCCAGTCAGTGTTTGGAACCAGTTAACTTGACATACAATGACAGTCATCCAATCAGTGTGGTGTGTGTGTGGAGTCAGTTCAATCGACACAGCTGAGGGTGAGATTGAGGCTGACTGTGTAATTGGAAGTGACTGTGATTATAGGGTTGAAGTGTGGGATGAGTGTGACTGTGAGGGATAGACTGTCAGGAGGGAGGGTAAGGTGGTACTCTAAACCTATATAATATGGAGTGAGTTTTTAATGGAGTTAATGGGAGAGGTTGCTCTCTCTCTCTCTCTCTCTCTCTCTCTCTCTCTCTCTCTCTCTCTCTCTCTCTCTCTCCACCACAACACCTGTTCTAAGCTACATGATCGCTAATATATTACCTGAAAGTGTCAAGGTGACGTGAATAGCGTAGACACCTGGTAGTTACTGAAGCACAGGTGTTCCTTGCTACCCTGTGTAGCTATTTGCCAGACAGCTGTCCACCTCCCTACCAACACTACCATCCTCCTCCTCTGCCCCCTCACCACAACATGGACACGCCATTACCCCGTACAACCACCTATATTATACTCTCTTTTTTTATACACACGTGTTTGATTATAGTTTGTATTTTATTATTATTATTAGAGTCAGTATCATTATCTCTCCCTTACAATGACACAACGTGCCTCCTTACACTCTACCAGCTGCCGTACTCACCTGGGCAGTACCTTGGCCGTGAGCTTTATGTGAACCTTAGTGCTATATGCTTCATCCCAGAGATTTGCTGTGGGGACTAGCTGTAAAACACAAACACACACACACACACCATTAATAACACTTAAACTATCTAAAAAAAAAATAAGGGTTGAATTAAAGGATCGGACCGGTGTGTACCTGTGTGTACCTGAGAGTCTTCATTGTCTACCACAGGTGTGACCATTTGACTGTTGGGGTGATTCTCCTGGACGTCTGGGACTGGACACAGCAAGAACTTGTCCTCAGGAATGTGTGTGTGTGTGTGTGTGTGTGTGTGTGTGTGTGTGTGTGTGTGTGTGTGTGTGTGTGTGTGTTAGAGGAGGAGGGAGAAGAGAGCAGGTTAAGGGGGGGGGGGGCAGAGGGAGATGCTGGTGACATTACCCTGACACTTGGTGAGGTGCGTGTGTGTGTTTATGATTGGTGATGACACTGAGTGGTACTGTGGGGGGTGAGTGCACTGGTCCCTCCCCCTCCCCTCTCTCCTCCTCGTACACACTCCGTCCCACGAACAAGCACTCACAAACAGACCACAAAAGTATTCTGTCACCAGGCACAATCACACGCACACACAGTCACCTGCACATAAAACCCTTGTCCTGCCCTCCCTACCCGCATACCCCCCTGCCACATCCCCACTCCATCCCTCCCTGCTTCATCCCCACTCCATCCCACACCCCCATTCCCCCTCTATCCCTTATTCCTATCTCTAGCTACCTCCCCTCCCTGTCCCACTTCATACCACACTGCCATCTCTGTATCTCTCCATCCCATCCCTCCTTCCATCCCATATCCCCATCCCCCATCCCTCCCTCCCATCCTCACATTCCACACACCCTCCCTCCCTGTATTCCACACCTCCTGTCCTCTCCCCGTACCCCACTAACCTCATGCCTCCCCCACACACCTCAGGCGGGATGGGAGGACCAGCTAATCCTAATTCATCTCGTGTAATTAAATGGAGTTAGAGGGGTGTAATTATGCTTGGGCTGGAGGTATAATTGGTCGGCGGGGTTTTGTTTGCACACTGTGAGAAGCCGTACGTCCTCTCGATACCATCTGACAGCCTACACAAAGACCTTATAAGTGTAACCGCTCCTTACCAGTCACGTGTCATCAATTTTGTTTTTCTTGGGAGGGGCGACGCTTACACCAGGTGCACACACACACACACACACACACCTTCCTCTGTTGGGATATACTGACGGAAGGGAAGATGATGTTGCTATGTCCAGGGGCATGATGTGATGAATAGGTGATGCTCGTCGTCCTCACTGTCTGCTGATGTAGGTGGGTGGTGACTGTCTCTGGTAGGTCCTCAGACACCTCACACCTGCCGGGGACGCTCCAGGTGCTCTTGCCCGCCCCTCACCTGTCCAAGGCTGTCTCGATGACCCGGAGGCTGATACTGTACTTACCAGGTGAGAGAGTGAGAGATTATGTGTGTGTGTGTGTGTGTGTGTGTGTGTAAAGGACAGACATACAGCCAGAGTTAACTGCCTCGTTATCAGTTTGACCTACACCCTCCTCCCTAATCCCTTCCTCCCTCATACATCTCTCACTGTCCTCTCTCCATCTTCCTCCTCACCACTGTTCCTCCCTTCTTCCATCCTCGTCACTCTCTCCCTTCCTTCATCTATCCCTGCCCCCTCTTCCCTCCCTCACCTTCTCTTGTTACTAATGCCACAGGTAGAACACAGCCAACCTTGGTAAGTGGCGGTCTTAGTTTAATGTGACTCTCTCTCTCTCTCTCTCTCTCTCTCTCTCTCTCTCTCTCTCTCTCTCTCTCTCTCTCTCTCTCTCTCTTCATCCTTCTCCCCCTCCTCCTTCCTTCTTCCCCTCTACCTCCTCCTCCCCCCCTCCTTCTACCTCCTTCTCCCCTCCTCTTCATCTTTTTCCTCTTCTTCCTCCTCCCTCTTCTTCCTCCTCCCTCTACCTGACTCTCCACTCGTCTTCAGGAACAACCCCCCCCCTCGTTAACACAGTAGAGGGGTAACGACTGCATACTAGGATTAACGTAACAGAACAAGTTGGGTGATGTTCAAACCACTCGAGGCTGACATACTACAACCACGTACCCAGGGCATCATACTCACTTTTCACGTACCCAGTGCATTCTTACTCACTTTTCACGTACCCAGGGCACTCATACTCACTTTTCACGTACCCAGTGCATTCTTACTCACTTTTCACGTACCCAGGGCACTCATACTCACTTTTCACGTACCCAGTGCATTCATACTCACTTTCCATACAGACAAACAACAAACAAGCAAATAAACACCCCCTCCCCTTACTACTTTGTTTTACCCACACACCTGTCTGTTTGTGGGGGGTAGGGGAGGGTCATTGGCACAGAGTCAGGTTTGTAAGGAGGTACACACACACACACACACACACACAGATACGAAGGTAATTTGCATGTGAAGTCTAAGGCATTGTCACGAGTGTGTTGAGCGGAGCAGTAAGGAGGAGTGAGGGCCTTAGCTGGGGTACTTGACCTTGATGTTACTGCTGTCTACCTCCTTCCTTCCTTCCTTCCTTCCTTCCTTCCTCCCTCCCTCATATTTCACCCTCCTCCCTTTCTCCCTCCTCTTTCATTCTCTCTCCCTCCCCCTCCTATTCCAACACATCTCTCTCTCTCTCTCTCTCTCTCACTACATCCTGTTTTAACTACCTTCAGTGTATGTATGTATGAATGTATGTATGTATGTTGCAACAGCCGGAGCCGGAAGTGAGGTATCCGGCTGTAATATGGGACATTAAGTGTAAAAATTGACATATAAATGAAAATGACTGCCGTGGATTCCCAGGCTGTTTACTTGGCCTTCACCTTCAAGTAACACCTTCAAGTAGCACCTCCAAGTAACACCTTCAAGTAACACCTCCAAGTAACATCATCAGGTAACACCATAAAGTAGCACCTCCAAGTAACATCATCAAGTAAGACCTCCAAGTAACACCTTCAAGTAACACCTTCAAGTAGCACCTCCAAGTAACATC